>VWZD01010152.1:330779-390545 GCA_013396695.1 Sakesphorus luctuosus
CGAGGGCAGCCCCTCGCCCGCCTCCTCCTGGAGCGGCGGCTCCGCCAGCCCCGCGCCCTCCGCCTCCCCGTACGCCTGCACTTTATCGCCCGCCAGCCCCGCCGGCTCCGCCTCGGACCCCGAGCACTGGCCGGGCCGCTTCGCCCCGGCGCCGCCGCTGCCCCGCCGCTGCCTCTAGCTCGGCCCGCCGGGCCCGGAGCTCCCCCTGGGGCGGCGGCGGCCGCGGCATCTGCCCCATTCCCAGGGCAGGGCGGGCTGTGGGAACGGCACCTGCCAAACCAAACTTTCCGTCTCTCTCTCTCCGATGTGCACTTTGTCCAGTTTTCCCAGATCTGTCACCGCGGGGCTTTTGTGTGTCCCCCCCCCTTCCCCCGCTCCCCCCTTTGCCATCTGTCCCTTATGATTTATAGGCGGGAGGGGGGGTGGAAAGAGAGAAAAAAAAAGTAAATTGTTTTGTTAGGGGTCCAGGTTAGAAGTCATTGTATAATTTGTAGGCTTTGTGAGGGCTGAATGCAAGCGTGGAAATTTAGGCTGAACTCTCTATCAAAAGGGAAAAAAAAATCAGGAGGGGGGGAATGGGGAAGGATCTCCTCATACATTATTTATTTCGACCTTTAGGGGACAAGGAACTCCCCCCTTCTTTCAGGAGATTAAAAATAAATCAACAGACTGAAAACCTCAACAGACACGGAACATTACAATGATCAGCCACACACGTGTTCACATTTATTTATTATAAAGACAGATTTCATGGAAAATATGTATTTTTTTGTATAATTTACAGAGTTTATTCTAGTATGTATTTACAGCTGAAGAGCAAAGGGATTGTCCTTGTGATAAAATATAAATAAAAAGCTCTAATTTTCGTACCTTTGGGGTTGCTCTTTTTTCTGCTTTATGTGACAGCGATCGGGAATTACAGGTTTGGGCCTGTCCATGTCTCCGGAAACCGGGATCTGGTGGGAGCTGATGCCACTTACACTGGGTCCATGGGCAACAGCTTCTTCAGGAAACTGCAAGAAACACATTACACATGTGTATATACATGTACATACATATATTTAGATATGCATACGGTCATTGGAAGTTTACTGATCCTTTACCTTTGCCTCTGGGTCCAGCAGATGCTGACAGCAAACGTGGGATGGATGGATGGATGGATGGATGGATGGATGGATGGATGGATGGATGGATGGATGGATGGATGGATGGATGGATAAACAATTATCACGCTTCTTCAGGCTGATGGATTTCACCAAGAAGGCCATAGGAAATAAATGTTACTGAGGAAAAATTGTGTGAGTTTCAAGAGGAAGAATTTCCTTTCTCTGCCTCTCTGAGGGATGGATGAATCCCAAGGCTCTTGCAATTCCAAGGGGTTTGGATCAGTGTGCACAGCACATGGCCAGGGATGTCATCATGGAGAGGGATGCTGAAGGCCGCCCAGACCCTTCAATCATCGTCCCCATGCACCTGGGAGCACTTTGTGACTTCTGGGTACAAACACCTGGAAATCATTAAAAACCAGCAGAGGCGCCTGAATGTATTAATTAAATAAAATGCTCAGCTCGTGAATCCCGCCCGGTGCCCTCGGGATCCTGGGAGCGTGAAACTCGGCCCTCGGAGCGACGTCCGCCAAGCGAGGGGGGGAGAAAAAGAGAAAAAAAAGCCCAAAATGTGTGAAAAGAGAATTAGTGAAATTAGGTTAGGCCAATAAACCACGCGGGGGTCCCCCAGCCCCGCAGCCTCGGGCGAGCAGCGCTATCTAGCCTGATCTATTGTTTCCCCTCCTGGCAGGGGGGTTATTGTGTGATAAATAATTCCCTAAAAAAAAAAAAAAGTGGGAACATTTGCATAATCACTGCTTTGATGTGGCCAGCAAGATGAAGCTGTGTCCCCCCAAATCTGCCACGGGCCAGGAGGAACAAAACAAGAGAGAGCCTTTGACGGAGCTGGCGGTGTGTGGGGCAGCCCGTCGGGAGCGGGTTTTTCACTCTCACTCTCTTTTAACGACCCCTTTTAATGATTAAACTCCAGGAATGCCAAAAAGAAGCCGAGAGCCTCACTGGCCCTCTCCGTCTTTTCTGGTCGGGTCTCATTGTCCTTCCCAGTTTCTCTCCCGCTTTTAAGAGGCGCTGGAGTAGGTGCCTTTGGCCCTTCAAAAAACCAGAATGGATGGGATGCACTTCTCTTTCAGTGGTGGAGCGAGGCAGGAGCGTGAGGGACACCCCGGTTGGCTCAGCACTGGGATGCTCCTCCAGTTGTCCTCGGAGAGGGATGCTGCTTCTTGCCAGGTGCGTCATCCTGGAGGGATTTCCCTCCATCCCAGGTACAGACAGGAGCAGGAGCATCCCCATCCCGCTGGGCCGTTGGCAGTGGGAACTACCGTGGGAAAAAACACACGTTGTGTCAGAGGCTGGAGGGTGGGTTTGGAGAAGGGTTTGGCGTGGGAGTCATGCCAGTCAAACCTTCCCTGCTCCCTGTGGAAGGCTGGGCTAGGCTGGAGATGCCCTCGGAAGAGACAGGACCGAGGAGGGGCAAGGCAGGGAAGGGGAGACAGGGCTGTGTTGGCAAAGACTGAGGCAGAGAGGCTGGATTTGTCACATAACCCAGTCACCCTCACCCCAGTTTTTCGTTTGAACGTCGCCAAAATAATTTACTTGCTTCTTTCTTCTCTCTTGAGTTTATTCCTCCCTTTCCTTTTTCTTACTTGTATTTCCCTCTTTTCTCTCAGAAGACTGATTTTTGGAGGTGTCCCCAGAGCCAGCTGCGGTCAACCTGGAAGCAGACCAGGAGATGGAAGACGGCAAAGCACCTCCTTGGCTGACAAGACGAACCTGGGGCTGTTTTCCATGGCAGCCCCGTGCCCCAGAACATGTGTTGATGATCCTTCTGTGTATTGTATTTCGGCATAAAAGCTCCTCCACACTGTCAGGGCTGGAGGGGCAGCACGAAAGCCCCCGAGGGGGTTTACAGCCCCTCCTTGGCATAAGAATAGTGCCGAGAAGCCAAAGCAGTCCCAGCCACACCCCAAGGGCTGCTGCAGGCTCCCTTGCATGTCACACATAAATCTTTCCACGCAGTGCCATCATTACAGAGCGTTCCAGACACGGCCCTCATCTGGCTGGCAGATCCCAAACCTACTTTTCCTAAAGCCTTATTCAGGTGCCTCAGGTTGGGCTTTCCCCTCGTGCTGTATTATGTGTGGATTTGGCCCATGCGGCCCCAATTCCCATTTCCCCAAGGGCAGAAAAAAAATCTCAATTATCTATTATGTAGTCAATCCTCTGGCATAACCAGAAATCCTGGTGGGGAGTTTTGTTATAACTCGGTGTAGGTTCTTGTCTTACCACAGGGCTAAATCTTGTGTTTTACAGTCTAAGACATTCTTTTGCTCTGAAAGGCTGACAATGTAAGGATATCCTGATATCAGGATATCCTGCCTTCTGCCTACAATGCTGCAACAGCTGTGCATGTCCAGCAAAATTCTGGCAGCCCGCTCATCCCTGTGACCTCTAGTACAGAACTCAGATAAAGGAGAGGTAGAACTCTTGCAATGCTCAGACTTTAAAGAAAGCCTTTAGAAACTTTGGAGAAAAGAGAACTCCTTGGAGGGTCACTTTGCAGCGACCAGGAGGGAACAGGGATGGTGCTGGGGCGGCTGTGACACACAGCCAGCCCCTCTCCCTCGCCTCCCCTCCTCCTCCTTTTATTAAAAAGCAGAGAGCCCAGCCCAAAGCTGATGGCATATTTACCTTCATGAGTTTTAAAAAAAGTTAATTACCGCTCGGAGCAAGTTGGTCGGGCTGTCCTGAGCTGTCTTTTATTAGTAGTCGCCTTCATTAATTTCCCTCGCTGGATTTGCTGCTAATAGCTGCCTGGTCCTGGGCAGCACAAAGCAGCATCTGTGCCATTGAGCAGAAAAGCGGGAGTCAGGCAAAGGGGGGCACTGGGGGGGCGACGCCGTTTGCAAATCAACCTCTATTAACGTGATGTCCTGCTTGGAGGGGACGGCAGCCCCGGTAGCCTGCACGGCAGTTTGGGCTTTACCGAGGGAGGAAAGGCACCTGCTGCCTGCCAGGGGGGATCCTGCGCTCATCCTGCACCCCTGGGTGCTGGCTGTGCCACCCGGGCACCCCCTGGGTGCGGGGGGAAGCGGGATGCTGGACCTGCCCCTACGGAATCTGTGCTCCCCCTCGGTGCTGCGGGTGCTCCAGCACTCTTAGCAGTACCTACCATTAATCAAATTATTCATAACTTGGTGTCTTTTGATTAAAGACACGCTCTGCCTCAAAACAGCTTGGCAGAGAAGTTTGGGATTAGAGAATGGGATTAAGTTCTGTTTGGAGAGGGACAGTGGGCAGGCTGGGGGGGCTGGAGGCATCACTGCCTCACACGAGCTGGAGTGGCGGGAGGCTGCAAAGGCCAACAGCCCCATCTGCTCCCGCTCTGCCAGGGGAGAGGGGACATGATTTCATCCAAGTGGAAAAAAGGAGGGTGGCGTGCGTCGCTCCCGGGAGAGGAGTGAGAGCTGCACGCTGCTGCCAGTTTCCCTGCAGGGCCAGAGAGGGCACCCAGGTGCCAGTGGGGGGGCTTCCCTGGGGGCAGCAGGTGACAGCAGCAGTTATCAACTATTCCTTTGCTTTGCTGCATTTGGGTAGCGGGAAGGAGACGCCGCGGAGGCTGGTGCTGCCCGTGCCTCCCCAAGCAGAAGAGATCGGGCAGCGCGGGCTGCGGTTCTGCGCCTGCTGACGCGAGGCTTTGCCCTCGGTCCCCATGAAAAGCTGCGTGTGGTAAAGGAGCGGTGCCTCAATCCAGCAGCTGGGCTCCAGGGGCAGCTGATGCCGGGGTTATGGCAGCAGGGACGTGCTGCCTCGCGTGCAGGGGCTGCCTCACAGCTGGAGGGGTCACCGCGCCCGCTCCGCCGGCCGGAATGGCCCGGGATGCTGCGGCTCGCAGGGAGAGGGAGGGAGGGAGGCGGGCCCGGCTCAGCGCCGTATTGTTGGGATAACAACTGAGGGGCTCCCTTCCCACTGCATCTCCTCCGAGAGAAATTCCCCAAAGTGCTCCAAGGAGCCACTAGTTACTGGCAAAAGAGTGAGAAAACCATTCTACCTGCGGTTTGCAGCCTTCGGTTGTTCCCTCGATACAAATTTACTGACTTTGATGCATGAGCACACAGCCAGCGAGACTCTGCCTTTCACATGGGTACCTGCAGGAAGGGAAGTGGGAAAAACCTTTAAGCAAATACCCTCCCTGAAGGACAGGAATGTGTGTCACCACCTTGTTAAGAGCAGGGCAGTTCTGTGTCTGACTTAGTGCAGTACAGTTTACACAGGGTGTAAATTCAAGTCCTTGAATTTGGCTGAGAGGAAGAAATATTCCTTAGTGCAGCATTCACACAAGGTGTAAACTCTAGTCCTTGAGTTTAGCTGAGAGGAAGAAATGTTGCATGTTTGCTCATACTTGATGTCCCTACAGTTAATGTTTCATTGTCCCAGCATGACACAGTTCCATTCGTTTTGTAAAGACTGGCCCTCAATGGTCATACCAAACACTTGAGTTGGAATTTGGAGTGTGTTATAATGCACCAAGCCCAAAAAACCACATTGATAGCAGGTTATTTAATACAAACCACTCAATTTCTAATGAAAATTTCTACTTTCTAAAAAAGTGAAAAGTATTCCCTGAGTTCAAATTACTTTATTCTGAAACAAGAGAAAATAACAAAACAGCAAATTTTTTTGGTCAGAAGCCCTAAGATGAA
Source organism: Sakesphorus luctuosus (assembly GCA_013396695.1). Classification (NCBI taxonomy): domain Eukaryota; kingdom Metazoa; phylum Chordata; class Aves; order Passeriformes; family Thamnophilidae; genus Sakesphorus; species Sakesphorus luctuosus. The sequence goes on from VWZD01010152.1 coordinate 336,547, forward strand.
ACTTCCAGCCAAAATACTACATCCTCCAATCATCAGGGTCAACTATTTATTTCCCCCAATGTCCCCTTATTTATACCACAAACATGAACCAATAATTTAAGCTCTGTATGTCTGGGGCCATGTGTGTGTCCATGCTCTTCAGGTGATGAGGTTATGGGGTACATTAATCCATGATTTCCAGTATCCAAACCCTGGATAAAGAGAGTGCTTGATACCTCTGAAACTGTGCCCAAGCCTGTAAAGAGTAAGAACAGTTGAATACAACTCCATGTCTGTTTTACAGGGACTTGGACAGGATGATTCTTGACACTTCTACCAGTAAGGAGCCATAACTTTGTCTGAGATGGCAAAAAAACTCTCCTAAAACCAACAAATCAAGCTGCTAAAAGCAAATATGAGGAAGAAAGTGAGATATTAAAATTTCACATAGATGGATTTATTCAGGAGCACATCTGAATATATCCTTTTCTCCCTTAGAACAGGAAGAAGCTGGAAAAGGCACGACTTGTCAGGGGTCCCAAAAGTGCATGTGCTGTTGGAGCAGACCCGGCTGGCAGCGTATTAGGACACTTTGTTCTGCAGAGATTGTCCGGGAGGTTTTGTTTTGGTTTTAATTGTCTCTATAGAGCAGGGAAAGCCTCTGCAGAGAGGCTTTAACACAGCATCTCTGCCGCCCATTAATTCCCGGGATCTCGCTAACTAGCTTTGTTTCCCCCTCGGAGCTCGCTGGCCGGAGCACGGAGCTATGTTTGCCACTTGGTTAAAGACAGCATTTCCCCACTGGTGAGGACAAGGCCAGCCTTTATTGGCTGCACAACAAGATAACGGGCTTAATCTTCCCAGTAACACGTGAGTTTTCATGTATCACTTTAATCTGCGAGACACTGGGGCCGAGTGTACCGTCACATGCCGATTTCACTGCTGTGTGAGCGAGCGACTGCGCGGCTCAATGATGGATTGTTCGCGGGCTCTTAACAACAGGCAAGATGGTGAATGCCCCGGGGTGACAGACAGTGTGCAATGGGAACGGCCGCAAATCTGATGGCCCGGTTCAAGTTCACCTGACAAAGCTGGAGCAGTCTGCGAGCAGAGCCCGAGAAAGGATTATTCACACTAGCATTATATTTTTGAATGCATTTTTCTCCGCGTGCAGCTGCGCAGCTCCCCAACACTGAAGGTTTATGCACCATAATAAAGAGATTTAATTTTTTTTCTTCCTTCTCTTGCTTCTCCCTCTTTACACCTAGTTCTAATCGGCATCTTTCCAAACAACTCGGCACAAACATCACCTAGAAAACAATAGCACTGCTAAAACGCCAGGACAAAAGCCTAAAAATCTCTGCTGGCTGCAAAAACAAAAGGGGGTGGTTTTGTTAAAGCACAGTCTGTTGGGGACCCATCTTTTCGTGCAAGTTTGATGCTGTGTTCTCTTTTCCATCGAGAAAATCTCCCCCCAGCTTTGCACTCAGCAGCAGTGGGGCATTGAGAGGGGGAGGAGGAGAGTGGGAAATGAAGGCAGCTTTTTGCTGCTGATGGGCACCCTTGCTCCTCAAGATGTGTAGGATAAAACACTGTCCAGCTGATGGGTCATTCTTGCTGTGACTGACCTGTGTGAGTCTACACTGGCAGCTCTACTGAGGGTCTTGTCAAAGACAGGCTGCGACAGATCTCGTTGCACTCCACGTGCTGATCATTAAAGAAGTAATAAATTCCTTTCTTCCCAAAGTTGGAGCGAGAGACATCTTTGCTGTTAAGAGAATGAATCTGGGGGTCTGTGAGGTAGATGAGGCCTTTCCCATTTCCTGTCACCCAGCCTGTGGGAATAAAAATACATTTTGGTATCAAACAGCACAGGGTTTGTTTTATCATACTCAAGACTCTCTACTTGGCGTGGCCCAAGTTCTGCCAAATGTCACTTCAGTGATTCCCACTGTCCCCTCATGTCAGCAAAAGCTGAACCCTAAGAGGCACTTGCTGAATATTTAATGAAATGAATATCCCAAAGATACCTGGGGGCTAAAGCTTGAGCCTGAAAGGCATGAAGTTCACTGTAATACACACCTTGCAGGTCGACAACAACGTCTGTTCCCTTGGAGAACTCATAGCAGAAGTGGCCGTAAGCCAGACCGTACTCCGTGGCTTTGTACTCATTCTTTACTACCTTGGTGTTGTTGGACAGCTTCACAAAGTCCCCAAGGATGTAGGGCTCCACACTCACACACCCCTTTATAGCTCTGTCTTCCAGGATCTGAAAAGAGGCAGGCTCACTGCTGGTGCTTTAAAATCAAAATGGACTCAAAACACCCTTCCCAACAGCTCCTGGGAATTGCTTAGAAGCCAGTTCTTACCAAGAGTACTGCAGATGGGATATAGAATATTTGGGTAGGGATCTGTTGCTCATACAGCCTCTTGTTGAACTCTGTCACATAGTACTGGGCGGTCATTTGTCGCTCCACGTCACTGAAATGATGCAGGAGCCCTTTTTCTTCTTTATATTCCTTCCCAACATACCTAAACAGAAGAAGTGTTTGGAGAAGTGTTTATTCTGTACCTAGTGATGCAAAAAGGTCACTGCAAAGCAGAGCTTGGCTGTTCAGAAGCAAATCCAGCTGTGGGTGAAACATTCTAAATGGTGGCCAATAAATGGGGTGTTTTTTCCTTTTATATTTCATACTGGTGACAAATTATCAGTCAAATCCTGGGATGGGTGTTTCATAACACTGGAATGTTTAAACTCAACTGTTCTTGACTCTGAAGGGAGACTCAGCTCAGAGTTATTGAAATACTGTTCTCAACCCACAGTCATTCCTAACTACTTCTAATAATGATGCTTCTAACTAATGAAAAGAGTTTACCCTGCAATTAGCTGTTAGAAGACAACAATGAAGTGGCTTTTTCTTCCCCAAAAATAAAAAATAGAGTTACATGGAGTGATGGGAAAGATTGCCCAAATGCCCCAGACATTTAGGAAACCCATAAAACTTTCTTGCTCCAGAAAATCTCACCAGGCAGTTTTTAGTCATAGTTACACAGAAGCAGCAGTGATAAACATTTTGGTTTTGAAATCTGTTTGCTCCATACCTTCCCAGGCTTTCCTCTTGGTGCAGGAAGTGTATCCAGAAGGCACTTCTCTGCTTGCCTTCCTTTGCCACGTTCAGGTAATCCCCAATGAACACGGCTGTCTCTTGGCCTGTCCACAGGCCTGACTTCTTGGAGTATTTTAAAAGCAGAGCAGCTACAAAAAGAAAACACCACAAGATTTTTTTGGTCCTGGAATCTAAATGGGCAGCAAGATCAAAAAATCAAATAATGGGGTAGAAAACAAAAAAAATTAAATCCTAATAAACGCTGACTAAAATAAAAGCCCAAGTCAAGGCTCTTCCCAGTGGGGGTACCTGTTGCTGTGTGGCAACTTACAGTATGCTTTATGAAGCTCTTTGGTCCTAAAAATCCCAGTAGGCATCAGTCTCTGGACAAGCCAATTTTGTTCCACCCCTGCCAGAAGCTGCTTGTAATCCTCATCCGTCAGAAATCGAGCGTCCAGGATTTCTTCCTTTGTTCTCCCAGGTGTAAAGGTGAAACCACTTCCCCTTGGGATCAGCAACGGACCTTCAGGGGAACTCGTGGGCATCTGTGCTGACTTGATCCATGAACTCAGAGATGAACTGGGTTGTCTCTTACTGCTTACAATGTCCTGAGACTTTTCCTCATCTTCTTCCGTAGTGGCACAGTCAAAGTGCTTGGTTATGGATATCTTTCCCTGTGAGGGCAAAGCTGTTGGCACACTGGGAGCTGCTTGATGCTTTGGAGCAGATGCCACAGGATAACTGTTCACTAAGTCTTCAACACTGATGAAATCAAATTCTGTTTCATCAATTGTTTCTGCTTGGGTGTCAACTTCAGGCAGAGATCTGTCCCCCACCATGGCAGATTTCCTCACCCAGTCACACACAGAGGAGCTGCTGCCTGTTTTGGGCTCAAAGCTCATTGACAGCACAGAATGACTCCCGTTTTGGGGGGGCTTTGCCTCACATGAAGGAGCCTCTGTGCTTCCCGCAGGTTCTCCTGGGTGGACCCACTCAACATGGCCAACACCTCCTGCCCTGCCGCTGTCCTTGGTCCTGCAACCCCGCTCTGCATAGGAGAAGGACTCCTGTTGCACCTCCAGCCTGGTAGGAATGCAGTAAGAGGGGGAGAGGGAAGGAAATGCACTGCTCAGGTCCTTTGCTTCCTTTTCTGGAGGTCTCTTGGAATGGTGCCTTCCCTTCTGCAGTTCATCGCCGCAAAGACACGCCATTTCCCCACTCCTCCCAGCTCGAGGTGGCCCTCCCTCAAAGCAAGGCTGAGATGCTCCCCCACAGCTATGGAGAGGCTCCTGAGGAACAGGATGCCAGGCCCTGGGGGGCAGTGGGTGCAAGGACATGGCTTGGCTGTTTGCATCAGATTCTGTGGTGCAGCACTGCTCCTCTGACAAGCCTTTCTCCTGCCGCTGCCCTTCCCTGGGAGACACTCTGCTGCTATTACAGTTTAGCTCCTCCCAGCTGGAAGAGTAACTGGATTTTGACAGCTTGCACCAAGAGCTCTCAGAAGTCGTGCTTTGACTTTTGCTTTGCCCTCTACTGAAATCCCCATTTTCATCATTTATTTCCATTCCGAATGGCTCAGTCTCTTCTTCCAGGGAAATTTTCATCACACCAGAATGAATGCCTTGATTTTTCTGGCCACTGAGTCTCTCTGAGCTGCTTCCTGCTATTGGTAAGTTCAGGATTTTCACAGCACCTCTCCTCTGCTGCACTATTTCTTCAGTAGCACACACAGTGTCTGTGCTTTTGGTCTCTGTCCTTAAGGTCGTGATACAAGGTCCCGCACAGATTTCTCCTGGAGTGGTTTCATGAGCCCTGCAGGTGTTTTCAAACACTTGGCACACTGACAAGTGGTGCTGAGAATGCCTGGCAAGGATTTTGTCAAAGCTGGTGTCCCCTCGCAGGACAGGTTTTTCCGCTGTGCCTTTATAACTGTCTGGGACATAAGACCTGGCATCGGAATTAGGGAAGCTTTCCACTCGCAGGCGCTTCTTCACGGATGTGATCAGAGACATGATCTCTTTGGCAAGCATTCCTTTCTCTTCCTCCTCTGGGAATGAAGTGCTGTATGAGTACAGTTTTTCCAAGGCTTCTCTGCAGAGCTGGCTGACCTCATGGAGCCCCTCGCTCTCCCCGTGGAGCCATCGGTGCACCGTGGTGAGGCAGAAGGCAGCTTTAATGAAACTATGGAGCTCCTGCTTGCTAGTGATGGCACTCTGCTCTGTCTTGGTGAGGAGCCCAATCTCGAAGGATTCTTTGGCTTCAGACAAGTAGAGCTCTCTCTTTTCTGGGGGACAGTCCTTGGAGTGACTGTAGGACAACAAACACATCCCACGGATGTTCTGGGAGGCAAAGAAAGAATGAGGGAATTGAAAACATGTTTTTTTCACTTATACAATTTGAAGCAAACACTGGCTTTAACTCTCTGCTGCTGTGTTTCCTGGAGGAAATAATCTTCCTCTTTTTCCTTTGAAATACAGCTGTAGGTGTAGGAGGAGCAGCATTCCCAGGGCTTGCAAGCCCATCCTCACTCTGCACAGCTTTCCACCCACCTGCTTATCTGGTTGGAGTTCAGAGCAGCACACATTGCACATAACCAATCACACCCACAGCACACACACGATACCCTGTGTGACAGTGTTTGAAAGCCAGATTGGAGCCAAATTTAACAGCCAGGGCTCTTCCCCTACACAAATCCCAGTTCCAGAGTGAAGGCTGACACTTACCACGGCTGTGAGGACAAACAGGGGTGTGTACTGGCTGTAGGCAGCTGCCAGCCTGCAGGCCTCAGCAGCAGATAACAAGCGATGGCTGCACTCTCGGAGGAGGCTCTAGTGAAAAGAAAGAAAAACAAGAGGGAACACCTCATCTAAAAGGTTTTATTTCCAAGGAGATGTGACCTGGTAGTCAGGGACATCATATCTTAAACAACAGCCAGGTCTGTTTCTGCAGGTGCATTTTTGCTCAGGTTTACCATCAATATGTCACTTTTTGAGCCTATAAATATTCTATATATTACAGACACACACACTCCATAAAGTACCCTAAGTGTTTTCTTTTTCCCTAATGAACTTTTTCACCAGGAACAATGGAAGTTTCTTCAGCCCTCTCAGCACAGGAGAGGAGCTGGAGGAAGAATAAAGTGTGGGTGAATTTGGGACAACAACATGCAGACCACCTGAAGAATCTAAACACACAAATCCCAAACCAAGTCTTACCAGGTCAACGTCAGCACTGGTTTTAAAACGTGCATAATCCTGCTCATTCATGGAAGCAAAGATGTCTGCCATAATACCCAAGGAAGTGGCAATTCCCTGAAAGAAAAATGGAAAATTATCAGAGTGGGTTTTCTCCCTGTGTTTTGAATTTTACTGCTCTGAATAAAGTAGGTTCTGTGTAGAACACATCAAGGAAAAAAATGCAACCAAGCACACGAACAAGATCGAAAGAGAAGCATTTCTAAGAAATTCAGAGATGCCACCTTGGTAAGGTTTTATTAATTTCAACTCACAGGAAGTGTAATCTGAAAGATTTGATACCATCCAAAGGTCTGCCCAGCTAAATAGTTAAGAAAGCCAGGAAGTAACTGTATGCTTTCCACAAAAATTCACTATGGAACTTTGCTCCCACTGGAATGGAGAACATACAAATGTTGAGGTCAGGCTTTAAGGCATGGCAGAGGAGAGATGATGAGGTCTGGGCTTGTGGGATATCTGGTGCTGGGGTCCAATTACAAAACCTCTTCCAGCATCACCCCAGGACTCTCCAGGCTTAGGTTCACATTCCTGTTTAGCTACGGACACATGGTGTAACTGTTGCTGCATCTCCAGTGGGAAGATTAGAGCTGGAAAGCCTCTCAAAGGTGCTAAAGACAGACACACAGGGGCTGTTGTGAGGTGTTCAGGTCCTGCAGTGCCAGGGAAACCCATCACCCACCACAGACAGCATAGAGTAGCTCCACAAATAGAAATGCTTGGATACTGGAGGAAAAAAAAATCAATTCCATTCCTAATAAATAACTGAAATTTATGGCTGCATTTTGGGATTAACCTGTCCTTGTTGGAGGCACCTGTGACACTCTGGGAGATGGCTCATTTTGCATGATTCTGCTTAATGAGAACTATTACTTTGTTGCCCCTGCAGGAAGAAAGGTGTCTGTAGGTCCGTGCATGCACGCGGAAACAACGCGGAGCACAGACTTTGTCCTGCCTGTTAACCCTGGCTGAGAGGTGTCACTGAAACACTCTTGCTCAGGGACTTTGCTGAAGGAAACAAAAGCTCATCTGGAAGGATTATTGGATTGGCAAGCACATCCAGAGTGGAGAGGAAACACTACCTTTTTGTCTGGCTGAGGAAGTTTGAAGTACCCCACAAGTGAAGCCCAAACCAACTCTGCTGCCTCATACCACATCCCTGAAATAAATCAGAAAACAATCACTAAGCAGATGGCAGCCAAGGATTTCCATAGGATAAAACCATACCATGGCATGTTTAGCTTCAATGACACTGACCATTTATCAGTTCCCTCCACCTTTTGGCTGTTCATAAACACGTTTATCCTCATGAAAGACTTCAGATCAGCACTCATGGAAGACTTTGGTGTTTCAAACCAAACCCACAAAACTAAGACTGTTTCCTCAAGCATTAAACCCTGAATACAGAAGCCCATCAAGCTGTTTCATGCACAGGAGGTGCTCACCACAGGCCAAACCTCTGATATATGTGCAATGTAACATTTTAAAGAAAAAATAACAGGGAAAAACTTGAGTGGATGTTGATAGATGGGAGCCTTACCAAGCTTTTGCAGGATCTGCCCCCTGATCTGCAAGCAGACTGCCTGAACGAGAATCCGATCGCTGTCCTGAGCGTATCGCCAGGCACCTGCAGGAAGAGGGGGAAAACTCAGTGTAGAATGGAAAATGGTGCTGTCATTTCAAACCTCCAAGGGTAACCTGGATCCCAGCAAACTGCCAGGATTCTCCCCTTTGCATGGTGGCCCTTCTTGTATGGGAATCTCAGTTTCACATGAAAGGAAACCCCAGAACAGGCTTCTGAAATTTTCTAAGTTGCAGGGAAACCTGAATATATTGGCTAAATTAACCCTGAAAGCTTAATAAAATAGAGAGCAGACATAACCCCCTAAAATAGCTTCTCCCAAACCCATATCTAAATAATAATGATGCATGTCTGTCAGAATTAATGAATCCTTATTAGTAGAAATACTACACATCCCTCCAAATCCAACACAGGATCAGCAGTAGAGTCATTGGACAGAAAGGAAAATAACAAGTGTAGAATAAAGTATTAATTTTGAGAGTATTAATTCAGTCTGTAAGATCAGTGGGAATCTGGAGGAGAAGCATTACTCCAACAATCTCCATTTTTGAGGGGGATAGAGTTGTCCCAGTTTTCTAGATCACTCAATTGCTTGAAATGGGTCCAAATTTCAAACTTCCCATCCAGAGCACTTTCCCACCCAAGTAAAGAATATTCAGCCTTGCAGACAAATTATGGAAATTTCAAAAACAAAGCTGTGTTTCCACATTTTAGCAAAGAGTGGTGAAGGAAAAAGAAGCATGAGTCATTAGTGGGGGTGGTTTGGCTGTATTTAAAGTTTGTGTAACTGTTAAAATTAGCATGATCCTTCCCCTGGACTCTGCCTTGGGGAGGCCACACCTTGAGTGTTGTGTTGAGTTCTGGGCCCTTCAGTTGAGGCAAGAGATTGAGGGGCTGGAGTGGGGCCAGAGAAGAGCAACGAGGCTGGAGAAGGGAGTGGAGCACAAGTGCTGTGGGGAGAGGCTGAGGGAGCTGGGGGTGTTTGTGCTGGAGAAGAGGAGGCTGAGAGGTGACCTCAGCACTGTCTGGAAGTGCCTGAAGGGAAGTTGTGGCCAGGTGGGGGTTGGTCTCTTCTCCCAGGCACTCAGCAATAGGACAAGGGGACACGGGGGGCTCAAGCTCTGCCAGGGCAAATTGAAGTTGGAGAGCAGAAAAAACTTCTTTGCAGAGAGAGTGCTGAGGCATTGGAATGGGCTGCCCAGAGAGGGGGTGGATTCCCCATCCCTGGAGGTTTTGAAGCTGAGCTTGGCCGTGGCACTGAGTGCCATGATCTGGTAAAGGGACTGGAGTTGGCCCAAGGGTTGGACTTGATGATCTCAGAGGGCTTTTCCAACTCAATTGATTCTATGATTCTGTGATTCTATGAAAAATCCCACCAAAATAGTAAGTGTGAAATTGGAAAAGAAATCTATACGTACCTGTTGCTCCATTATCATTAATCAGGCTGCTTAGGATATATTCAGCTTTTAAAAGTTTGCCTGATGGAAAATAAAAGAAAAAAAAGGGTAGAAAATGAATATAGAAATGTATTGTGTGGCATAAAGTGAACACAAATATTCATAACACCAGCACATGGATTTGCTGTCAACAGTCAGAATGCACATGCCCTACGCTCTGGAATATGTGGTTGTGCAATAAGATGAAATTATGCATATATAATTTTATTGTACACATTGTACATTCCTGGGAGAGTACTGGGATTCCCAGCTCTGATTTCCCTCCCAGAAGGAAGCAGTCTAGCCTGCTCCCTTCAGCAGCAGAGCTGCTGGATTCTGTCCCAGGGCAATGTGGGGTTTGGAAACCCCTTTTGGTCTGACTGGGGAGTGACTTCACATCCCACCACAGCAAGCATAGCCACAGGAGGATGTTTTACAAATCCTTCAGGTGTTATCCATGTTATAGGAATGATGGAATTTTACTTTTTTTATCCTGGAGGGGTTGTAAGCTGCCTTGTTTTCATAGACAAGTGATCCCACTGAAAACTAAAAAGCAGCTGGGACAGTGCAGAGAAAATGCCAGGGTTCCAATTTCCTTTTTTTTCAAGGCCCTTGGTCAGGAGTACAGCAATTCAGATACCCCCGTTTGAAACCAGCAGGGAAGATTTGTTAAGGAACAAAAGCTCCAATTAGTATTTTCCACACCCTTTCACAATTTTCTCTCCTGCTTTTGGCTCTGAAACCCTTTATACCGGCCCCTTTGTGCTACTGAGAGGAGCTGGGAGGGCTCAGGGGGGCTGGGAGCGAGAAGAGAGCACGGAAAGATGGCACTGAGGGCCATGACAGTGTGATCCCAGCAAGGGATGAAATGTCTTCCCAGAGTCAGCAGCTCCTCCCTGGAGCCGAGGGAGCCGTACCGGTGTTGACAGAGAGGCGAGCCTGGCGGATGAGCACCTGGGGGCTGATGGGAGCCGTGGGATGTAGCCTGTGCAGGCCTCGGGCGATCCGCAGGAGGCTGCTGGAGGCATCGAGCCAGTACAGGAAGCGGTCGATCAGGAACACGACAGCAGTTGCTGTGGTGCAGTCCTTGACCATGATGGAGGCCTTCAGATAAACCTGGGAAGAACACAGACAGCATGAACACACACCCTCAGAGGCTCCGTGAGCTGACTGTGGAAAATATTCAGCTTCAGTCACCCCATTCCTCACCATATTCTCATCTATAGGATAGCAAGGTGCCAGCTGTTTCTTTAGATTGAGCCATACCTACCATTCCTGATTTTTTATTTTTTGGTTTTTCCAATTGTTTACTAACTGGAACCACATCATTTGGTGGTCTGCTAATGAATTTCAGTCATACCCAACACATTACTACCAGCAATAGCAATTAGCTTAAAAAGGGGATGGATGTGAGACTGTGAAGACTGGAAATGGTCACTACAGCCATACAGAGCTCAAGCCATGCACTCCTTTGAACACCACAAACAGGCAAACAGGCCAGGAATCTGCTGTTTTTTCCCCGCAGGCCATCTTTAATGACTACTAAGTCTCTATGAACTCTCCTGGATTCGAACAGTGGCTGGGTACTCACACTGACACGAGGAGTAGCTGGAATTCCTGAGGTGCCTGCTGTTAAGAGGCCAGCAAAGGCAGCCTTGGGGACACACAGCCTCACTGTGGCTGCAGGAGTTCACACGGACCTGGGGATATTTGCCAAACACCGGCCCCTTCCCATGGTGGGCAGGGATTGGTGTTCCTGCCCAGTGGAGTGAGGAGGTGCTCCACACACTGACATCCAGGCAATTACTTCTCCAGACACTTCCAAGACATCTTTGTCCAAATCTCCACTGAAACATCGAGTGCCACCCTCTGAGGTGTGCAGGAGGAAGCCCGCATCAAACAGTTTCGATAAGAGCCTATGGAGCACGGCACAAAGGCTGCCTTGCAGCACTGATCCATGGCAAGCATTCCCCAGCCTGTTTGCACTTCAGCAACAAGAAGGATTTGTATAAATTTCCTTCTTCTTTTTTTTTTTCCCCCCCAGAGTCCGAGTTGGATTTTCTAAGAGGATGGCACTTGAAAAGGATTCCTGGAGCTCCGCACGCACAACTCCGCTTGTGCCGGCCAACAATGGAGGAATCCCCCTCTCCAAGCACCTGTAAACTGACACTGCAAACCAGCCATTCCAAATGCTCATCAACAGGCCATATATTTAAGCACAGAGCATCGCCTAATCTATTTTTTTTCCTCCCCTTCTTCCTTTAATAGATCGCAGCACAAAAGCCTGAGAGAGGGTGACCTACCAAACAAAAGGGCCTTTGAGTTCCTAGGAAAAGTAGACTTGGAGGAGGATGGAAGGAATCCAAGTGGCCCTATTATTTCCACTTGCACTAATTAGACATTTTTCTGTCAGCTATTGAGCACTGCTGAGAGGCCAAACTCACTGAATTCATTTCTAAAGTGTTTACAGAAGTTTGCATCTGTTTGTGTCTCTTCAGGAGGAAAATAAGCACTTCAATAGCATTGTGGAAAATCTAAACGAAGCATCCTATTCTGAAGGGCTTGGCAGTCTTGCAGCTGCATAATTTAACTCAGCCGCTCAATGCCGAAACCTCTTGTGTCCCTCTCCAAACCCAAATGGACACAAAATGTAGAAAAGTCAAGCCAGGGGGAGAAACTCGGCAATTTTTTTTAGGAGGCAGGGCTGCATGCTGTGTGGCACTCAGCGACACGGTTCCGTGTCAGCCCTTGCCATGACGTCCCCCCTGTTCCGAGCAGGACACCGAGAAATTAATACCCGCTCCTTTCATTCCCTGCCAGCTCGTGTGGCTGGAAAATTCCTCAGCACCTCCAGCCCGAGGCCGGGCACGCACCCAAGCCACGCACGGAGACCCTCCCCAAAACGCCACTCTGAAAAGAGCCAGGCTCCCTGTCACCCAGCCCAGAGCCAGGGAAAGCCCAGTGACTCCCAGGATGTCACAGCCTGCTCCTGCACAGTCAGGAACGGGCGCCTTAAACAGATTTACTCCCTTTCTTTATCGCTTTAGGCGCACCCACACAGAGAAAGAGAGAGAAAGACAGAGAAAGACAGAGAAAGAGAGAGGTACCACGCACTTTGTTTTCACATCTGTGCCCACGACGTGAAATGGATCCGTCTAATTGAGTTTGGGACACAAAGGGAACCTCGCGCCTGGGAAGTGGAATCAGGTGGTGGGAGAATTAAATTTGCACCAGATTTCTATACACGGACCATTGGGGGAAATGCAAAGCAGCCTTTAGTGAAGGGGTCTCGCCTTAATGGCGCTGAGTGGGAGGGTGTGCGGTTCGCATGGCTCCCTGCATTAGCGGGCTTAGCTCCTCCTCACGCCGGGGCCGAAGTTTGGGTCCCAGCTTTGGGTTCAAAGCCACGACGCCTCCTTTGCATTGACAATGGGGGCCGCTCCCGAGAGAGGGGAGAAGCTCAGAACTGAGGCCATCTGGCACTAGGACGGGCAGGAGAGCGTCAAAGGGAAATTATTAGTGCATAGTAAATGAGGATGAGGAGGAGGGGAAGGAAATAGGGGAAAATCTTTATGTGGCAGCTGATGTAAGAGGAATTACAAGCCCAAATAAATGAAATATTGATTTAATCCTCTCTCTCGGCCCTCTTTATAAAGCCTAGACCCCAGAGGCAAGCCCTCCTCCCCAGCCTGCGGGCTCAGGAGGATCCTCTTTGGAAAAACGCCTCTGCAAACAGTGTGGTTAGAAAGCAAGGGCAGGAATCATTTCTTTTTCAGTGTCCCCACAGTTTTGTCAACACTCTGGACTTCTGTGCATGCCTATATCCATTTGTCTCAGGCTCTTTCAGTCCTAGCTTAATTTGTAACTGCAGAGGAGCTTTAAAAATCTTTTTAAAAAGCCACAAAACCAAGAGCAGTCTGCAGAGAATTTCTAATTCCGTGCGCAGGGCAGGAGCTCCAGAGGCACTCACGTACTTCCAGGTGCCTTATTCTCCTCCCACGCACTCCTGCTAGTTAGCACTCCACTGAACCCTAACAAATTGCCCGGTTTTCTTTCCCCCTGTCAGATTAAACACAGAGCCACGACAGCGATGGATGCGGCTGAAGCCTTTCACGTGCTTACCCCACGCGCCGTCAGCAAAGCCTGCCTTTCCCAGAGACCAAAGCTGCTGTCACCACACGGGACTTCTCTATCAATCCCTGCCTTTCAGCTGGCAATCAGAGCCCACTCCACAAATAGCAGGGAGTTAAGCCTCCTACCAGCTCGGGGACGGGCAGAAGAAAGTGTGGCTGTGAGGAGCAGACAGACAGATACGCCTGGGACATGGGACAGGGAATTGCTGCAGACGGAGGAATCTGCAGCTCCTGGACACACTTCCCTCTTGCTCCAAGCAGCAAGAACCTCATTTAATGCCTTCTGAAGTTGTTAATTAGCTCAAGTTATTCATTTCGAAGGCAATGGAGAGTTGGGTGTTTATTCAATGGCAGCAGCATTAGGTCCATTATGAGCAGTTCAAAACACCAGAGCAGGGCAAGTTCTATGCAACCAACCACATCTTGCCTCACCAGCTGAGGAAGTCCTGGACTAGGAATATCTCCTGCTTTCCTCAGAAAAAGAGAACAGCAGCATATTGGGACAAGGACTGAAGCAGAATCCTTTAAAGTGCCAAGAAAGCTCTTCCAAGGGGGCTTCCTGGGGGCTTGGGGGACCACAGCCATCTGCAGGGGTTCCTGTTCTTGATTAGCACTGAGAATAGGGAGGTGCCACGATCATTTTGTGGCCCTGCTTCTAGAGCATTTATAAACTATTGTGGCAAGTTAAAATACTATATTGAAGGGGATATTTTAATACCTAAAAATATCAAAATGCCAGTGACAGAACAGAGTAGCATCAAAACCATCATCAACAGCTAAAAATCCAAGAGTCTCTTCCCTAAATCTGTGTCCTCAATACAACAATCCACCTCAGAAGCAGTTTCATTTGAAAAAGAAAAACACAACATAACAATCTCGGGCATACAACATTTAAAGTTTTTTTTTTCAGGGAGGAAATGCTCCATGAACTTGCATCTGAGAAGAGGAAATCCTACCCATGAGCCAAGTGAAATGGCAGCCCTACAGGAACCCAGGATCAGGCTTCCTAATTTTTTTTTCATTTGTTGCTCCACATAAATTCTGCTGTAGTTTTCCCACACAGGCAGCAGAAAATGGAGCAATCTGCAGCACCAGGACTGACATCCTGGGCAGCCAAAGCTCTCCTGCCTCCACCTAATCTCTGATACTTCTCACTTACAAAGCCTCAGGGAGGCTGGGGTGCCACAGGTTCCCTCCTGGTTTGAATCCAACCCCTACATCCCTCTCTGTTTCCCTGGGATCACCCAAGAGGGGCTCTTAGGAGGCAGGTAGCAAAAGGTCAGCCTGAGCAAGCAAGATCCCAGGGCTACGATTTAGGGCTTTAGTTCTCCTGTTACCACAGCTAGAAGGAGGAGACAACTAAATCCTCAGCCCCCTCTTTAGTTCTTTTTCAAAGGCTCGCTCTCTTAAGTGCCACACACACACCTACAGCAGTTAGGGCACGTCCTTTGGAATGGCAATCCATCAGCAACTAATTAGTCAAGGCCCAGCCAAGGCTGCAGGGCCTTATTTTCCACTCTTTTCCATATTCCCTTTAAGTCTTATGAGATTCCTTGCCAGCAAGGCCGAGATCCACACTCCCTCATCCGCAGCAGGGAGCATGGAGGTCTCCCTACAGAGAGCGCAGAGGGACCAGAGCAGTCCCACTCTTTCCTTTTGTATTCCCAGTGTACCTATTCCAGCAGATCCTGGTCCATGGCTGAGTGTTCAAGCCTGGATATGGGAATCACTGATAGAAACAATAAAAATGATGTAAAGGGCCACATCATTACAATGGATTTGCAAACAGTCAAAGGAAATGGCAAAAAATAATTAAAATATTAATATGGCATGAATCATCCCACAGGAGAACTGTGAGTTGTCCTTCAGCTAAACCCACAGCAGGGTTTTTGGGATCAAAGCCTATGTGGATATGGGCATGTTGCCCTCTATTGGCTGCTTACCGAGCATAGAGCTAATTCCATCCCTTGGGATAGCAAAGATCTGCAGGAAGGACACTGCTGGCAGCCTCCCTTCTGGATCTGCAGCCCCACTCCAAATCCCACAGCACATGTGGCATTTAGAGTGGAAAAGTAATCCCTCCTTATTTATCCTTGCCACTAAGGGCAATTCTGGTTTTGCTTTAATTTGCTAAAAACAAACATCCCAGTGCTTCCCAGTTTTGGCTTTGGATGCAGATGTTGGGTTGCACCTAAGTGCAGACTCCCACCAGGGGATGGGCTTGCTTTGTCAGGAAAACGTGGAAAACAAGATGCTGAGCTTGTTGAACTGGGCTGGCCTTTGGGTGGTGAATCCCGGCAGGAATAAGAAAAATCCCCCAAAATCCAACCCCAAACCTTCTACAGGATCCAAAGAAGCCCTGAGCATCCCACAGCAGAGAAGAGCACTTCAAAGAGCTGCAGGTGCAGGTGGCTTTGCCTTCTTGATGTGCCAGAGGAGCCGCCAGCAACGCGTCTCCCACTTTTTTTTTTAGTGCAGCAACACTAAGGCAAACCCTTGAAGGCAAAGCCTAATCCTCTTACTCCCTGTGCTGGTCTCATGGAGCTTTTCAGCCCAGTCCCAGAGTGAAACATGCTCATGGAGAGCCCTGGTAGCCAGCGCTGCCTCCTCCACACACCACCAGTGTGTTATGGTAATGAAGTGCCTTTCATTCATGGATCTCAAAGCACTTTTTAAATGTAATGAATTACGGTTTATGAGCTTATTCTAAGCATGGCAAATTAAAATAAACAGAGAGGGAGAAATTTTAAAGGGTTTTTTTTCTCAACAATAAATCCACAGACTTAAATTTTTTTTGTCCTCCAGGGAATTAAATTATCCTTCTGTCCCTCATGCCAGAAAAAAAAAAAAAGAAGAAAAAAAAGTTGCTCAAACTTTTATCTTTCCTCATCACACTGTAATCACTTCCCTTCAGCCTCATTTCCCCCCCAGCTTTTTATTCAAAGAACTGAAGCAGCCTTTGCTCTGCCTTGAAATTTTACTTAAAATAAAAAAAGCGGAGGGAGAGGAGGAATGGATGAAGGGGAAAAAAATCCCTTTTCCTGACTAATACTAATAATACAGGTCAAAATGTCAGTCTATCTACAATTAAATGGAAAACAAAAAAGGTTTTCCCTTTTTCCCATGGTACAATGGCACTGGAATATAAATTACCGATGAAGATGAAATAATACTTCAAAGCACATGGGGAAAGGCAGCACAACGTTTACAAAGTATTTTCCACCACAGGATGAAACATTAGAGACAACAGCGACCAATGGACTTCAGGGGGTGTCGGTGAATAGCCCAAAACTAGCATGGAGGAGGATTTTAGGTCCCTATAGTCTATGACCCCATGATAGGCTTTGTTTAACAAGGGCAGCTGCAGTTATCAACAGATGTTTCAGCAATAAATAATTGGTATCATCTCAGAAAAGATCCATCTACCTGGGGAGAGGGCATAATGCTGCAAACACTGCTCCACTATTACAGCCACATTAATCTCCCATCTAGCCAGGTCTCTTGGGGAGTTTACTGCAGGTGTTTATCCCTGGAGAGAGCACACAAACGCTCCAGAGCGAGGGAGCCACGCCAGGATTGTAAAGGAGGTCAACCTCCACCATAAATTTCTGTCTGAGGCCACACACACCAAAGAGAGAAAGAAAATAAATACCCAAGAACAGCCACTCCCTGCCCTCCCCAAGGAAATTCAGGAGCCATGGGATGCTGGGGCTCCCACCTCCCAGCCCTGCAGTTGGCTTTGCTGAGCTCCTCATCACTCCATGCTGTTCCAAGTAATCATTGTTCCCAAAGAAAACTGGCTGGATTCACTAGGGCAGGGATCTCCAGAGCAGGTGAGATCTCCTGGCCACCTTGGAGTTAACAACAGGCAGCAATGGGACAGTGCTGGCTTCAGACATGCACCATAGGAAGCAAAAAAATAAAACCCCCAAATCTTGACAAACCTCATTTTTATGGCTATTGTGACAAAGGGATACCCCTTAGCCCAGATAAGACATTTACCATGGAAAAAGGTGTCCTCTATTTACTTCAGGTCATGCCTCTGGGGAGATCAGAAAAGCAAAAAGCAATCCACATTTCTTGCCACTTTCTAATCTTTAAGCTCAAACTCATCACCTTACAGGAAGGGATCCTCAAGCACCTCTGGATCCTGCAGCTCTCACAGCATCCTACACACCTGAGTGTGCTTTACTCACAGGAAAATCACACTAAGTCCTTGCCTTTCCTGCCTGGGTTTGGCCAGCTTTGGTCCTCAAAGGGATTGTGTCAGGTAATTTTATTGAAAAGAGAAATGCAGGTGATGAATTTTGATGAATTTTACAGGTGAGTAATCCCCACGGCCTCCTTGCATTGTGGAATTAAATGAGGGCCAGCATTCTTGTCAAGTTCGTGGTGATTTTTCAAAAAACATTATGGAAACATTTGGCATTTTACTTTTATTATAATGCCAGTTCTTCAGGGAAGAAGGAACCATTACCTTCGTGGAAAGAGAAACAAAACTGCCCTGTGGAAACCCCCAAGCACCTCAGTGGGACAGTTTTACACAACAGGTGTGTTGAACTTCATACCAGCAAGTCAGGGAGCCTCGCACTGATCATATCTTGCAGGTTTGTTTTGTCTTCTGGGCCGAGGTCTTGTTTGTATTGCCACTTCTCCGGCACAAAGGGCCACTTCATTTCCTTTGCCTCCTCCAGAAGGGTCCTCAAGTCCTCAGGAAGCAGAGCTGAAAGGGTCAAAGAGCAGGTAAAGATATTGCAGCAGGTTCAGCTGCAGCACTTGTAACACCAATCCTTCTAAAAGGCCTTCTCCCGGCTGCCACCAGCTCTCAGCTCCTGTCACCAGCCTCCTGGTGGGGAGGGAAGGCTCGCTGCCATCCGTTCCCCTTGGCTGCTCTGCCCTCCAGGTAAATGGGAGCCCTGAGCCATTAAAGAGGCTTTTAGCAGGAAGTCCTGCCGGCTGGAGGCTGCTGGGGCGGGAGGAGCTGCTCCAAAAGAGACAGGAGGAAACCTGCTCGCCCGTGTGAGGAGAGGACAACGGGGTCAGCAGCACACAGAGCTGTGCCCCTTGCTCAGGTGACAGTGGCAGAGCCAGCCTGGAAAGCCACATCCACACTGGGAGACAAACCCGGAGCATTGAAAGCAATTGGAGAGAGATCTAAAGGGATGTAATGAGGATTAAGAACATGCTCTTGAGCAGAGTTTGGTCCATGCCTTGCTCCCTCCCCACAGTGGCCCTTCACCACTCCATTGTGAACCAACCTGACCCAACCAAGGATGCAACTGCCAGGAGCACACAGCTAGAGATTTGGGCTTTGGATTTGTCCCTTCCTTTCAGCTGCAGCCCACTTTTAATTTTCCTTGCAATAGAGGTGAATCTGCAGCCTGGCTGTGCTGTGCTGTGCTAACCACTTGCCTGGGCAGCCTCTCTGGCCAATAAAAGTGGATTAACAAGGATTATTGACCAGATGGGGTTAATGGTGATCATCAGCTGCAGATCTGGCCCCTTCTGGCCATTAATCCTCCACAAAAAACCTGCTCAGTGACCATCATTGCTTCAACAAAGCAATGCAATAAAATGTATTCCTAAAATTTTTTTAATCAATCCTTTACAGACAGACTGTAGAAAATTGCACTACCTAAAAAGGCTGTTTCGTGCTCATATTGCAGTGCAATCAGCAATTTGGTTTTCCTAGGAAAAAGCAGGGAGATGGATATTTAGGGCCCTTTTCCAAAAAGCCATGTTTAAAGAGAGACTGCTTTTTCCAGCCAATGTTTTCTCACTTGTTGCTGTCCCAAGGAAACATGGGGCTTGAAGACCTTCCCATTACACATCCTGGCTTAACATGGAGCTGTTTCCCTGTCCTCCTGAAGTGGTGCCTGGAGGAGCTCAGCCCTCCATGCCATGGCAAAGTGGCCAAGCAGCAGAGCTGGTGGGGAGAGGACATTGTGCTCTCACCCTCACACCTCCCACTGGAAAACAGGAGCAGGGATACCCATCTCATAACCAGGAACACAAAATGGCCAGCAGAGTGGTTTAATCCCCCATGTAAAAGGGGCAAAACTGAGCTTCCCAAAATCTTTTCCAAAGGAAGATGGTGGAGAGGACTGAAGAGAGTCACAGCAAACATGTGTTTCCCCATGTGGTCCCACAGGACTGACATTTTGGGGATGGATCCATCCAAGGAGAAACAGGATGCTCACACAGACAGCCTTTCTGTCTTCTCTACCTTCTTTTTCTGTCTTTCCCACACAAACTTATACTTACTTAAATAACACTAAAATGGGAAAAAATAGTGTCAGCAACACGAAAACAATCAATGGGACAACATGGATGTTGGTATCTTCTCTAAAGGTATTATTGTTGTCCTCTTGTTCCTGTTTTCCATGATATCCTTAATTAAACCTGGATCCTCCTCCTGCCTGATGCACTAAAGAACAGAGAGTAAAGCCAAATGATTTAATATTGAACTTTGATTTTTAAAGAGACATCCTCAGCAGTCACTACTGCTGAGCTGGTTAGGAGAGGAAACCAGGGCTACATTTTCAGGAGGATTTGGCAAACTTGGAACCTTCAGCCACCTCTGAGGTTGGACATTCATGCAGGCCTAGCAGGATCCTGCTTCGAGCCTTGCTGGGATGTCCAGCTGTCACCACGTGGCAATAACACACACTTAGCCAGTCAGTGACAATACAATGATGTTGTATCACAAGAATATCCGCCAGAACCTCAGCAACCAGTTGGGGAGCTCCTGTGAACAGTCCTGCAGCTTTCAGCTAAAATCCAGCTCTCAGGACAAGAGTTCACCTTTGCAATAGAGAGCTGTTCTCACCATTGGCAAAATAAACTCATTAATTAACGGAGACTGAACTGGCACAGAAGTTGACTGGAATGATTTCTAGCCTAAAAAGAGGTAAAAGAGCAATCCAGACCTACCTAACACCCATTCTACCCCCTCAACTAAAGCGAGACAAGGATCTGCTCCTCCTCTCCCCTCTCCCCACTATTTATATGGGTTTGGCTTTCAGTATCTCCAGCACCCGGTCTGAGAAAGCCGGGGGGGAACAAAGGCAGCCCCGGGAGGAGAGGGAGGCAAAGAAACCCCCTCTGCCCCTGCGCTGGGAGGGTCCCCCCGAAGCCCGGAGCCGCCGACCTGCGAGGCCCTGCCTTCCCCGGGCAGAGAGCCCCAGCAGTTATTAATGTCGCTGTCACCACCCCGCTGCTGGGTATTTTTCTTTCAGCTGATGGGAACACGGTCCCTGGAAAAGCCCGAGCATCACTACAGGCTCTGATCACCCATTTCCTGAAGCAGTTTACCTGAAGGACCGTGTCTAATCGAGTGATTATAAGGGCACTGATTTACCTTATCTGGAACTAAACTGATTATTTCTCATACTTTGTGGCATTTAATAGGAGAAAAGGAGGGAGGAGGATGAGGGGGTAAAAGCGCTACCTGATTAGGAGTTCAAGAGCCTATTCTGCAGAGCCATAATAAAACGTAAAAGAATTTGCGACGAGGAAACAAAGTACTCTTTGTTGAAAACAAAAAAGAGGAGAGAAAACCCTTCCAGTATCCATAACAGAAACCTACACGGCACCCTCCAGCACAAACAGACTTAGGTGCTTCAGAAAAAGGCAGCTGACCTCCCAGCAAGAACAAGGATGGTCGGAAAAACATATTCTCAACGGCTCTGCGCCCCGGGACCAACAAAGGGTTTTAAAGATCAAATTAACGTTATGGCCGAGTCACTCAAGCAAAGCAAAACTAAACATTATTAACACCAAACTGGAAAACGGGCAGTGCCGCAGATGTGTCACGCAAAGGAAAACCTTAATTCCACTGAAATGAAGAAATAATACATTCTTTTTTTTATTTTTTCCCCAAAGCACCACAGCAATACCAAAATAAATGCTGGTTTCCAGCAGGTAACTCTTTTATTACAGCTCTCGCTAAACACTGCTTCCTTTCCCGGTTATTTATTCCAGCCTTTAGCCAGCATGGATTTTCCTTTCAAGAGGGATAGTGCAAGTTTCTTTTTTTTTTCCTTGTACACCACTTATAGAGGTCACACACATTTTACAAGATAAAGATTCGGGCAATGAGCTCTTTAATATATGAGGAGAAGCTGACAAACAGAGAGGGCCCTCACCCAGTTCCTATGAAAAGAGAGGAAATATGTGCCCTTATTCAGAAGTTGCATCCTTTTTTTCTTTTTTCTTTTTTTTTTTTTTAATAACTGAAATTTATGTGCATCAGCAAACTTTTGGGCATTGTTCTTCCCAAACTAAACTGTTCCTTACAGCCTCATGTTTAGTGAAGCCTAAAATTAGAACTGACAGCAATTCACTGCAACAAAGTGGACTTCTTCCCCTGCCTGCCTGTAGCCCGCATCCCATTCATGGCCTCGAAATCCAGGCGTCTCTTGACACTCATCTGCCCGGAGAAGAAAAATAGGGCAGGGCTGAGGACCGGTGGGGTCCTGCCGCCTCTCCTGGGGAGAGCTCACCTTGGCACCGCCGGTATTCCCGCTCGGCTTCCTCGCCCGTGCCAGCCTTTGGCGACAGGAGCGCGCCCAGAGCTCGCTCGCACTCCTGCAGCAGCGCGGCCACGGCGTTTTGATTATTCATGAAGGCTGATCCCACTCGGCTGTGAATTGGGTGTCCCCGGGTGCGCGGTGATCAATTACTTAAGAGAAGACACGGATTCTAAATGAAAAGGATCCCTTCAAGCCTGAGGTACCTGGCAGACAAAGGAGGGGGAAGATGATTAACTAAAGTATCATCAATTATCCGAAAGGCTCAAGCAGGGAGAAATAATAGGGGAAATACATGAAAATACATGACAGCCTCGGAGGACTTTATTAGAGGAGTGTGTGAAATGACTGCAGGGTCCCGGTGACAAAGTGTGCAAGGCGGACAGCCCCGAGGTGCCAGGGAGACAGGGCGGGCTCGGGAACCCCAAGCAGGGAAGTGACTATCCGGGAGGCACCGAAGCCCTTTGCACCTCGGGCTGTCGCACACAGTTAGCTGGGATTGAATGGCAGAACTCATGGAGAATGCTGTGTGCGTTTTCCAGACCATCGGGAACATGTCTTTTACCCTGGAATGCCATCCCATGCAGGAATGCTCTCTGTGTATGTACCACTGCAAGTCCTTCAGGTGCTTAGGACATTGCCAGTGGTGATGCAGGAAAAAAAACCATTTCCATCCCACATATCCAGCTCAGCATCTGCCAAAACGGTTGAGCTGCTTTCAAAAATAAAGCACAAAATATATATTTTGGGTTTGTTTTTCTTTCCCCCTCGCCAGTTTGATGATGGTTTAACTTAAAAAGCTGTTCTCACAGTTTGAAGCAACACAGTCAGAAACAGCCTCTCTAAAAAAATTTCTAAAATTAGGGAAACAGTCCAGCAAAGGAGCAGAGGAGTGCAAAGGAACTCATATTCAGGCATAATTTGTTCTGCCAGCTAGGAACGACTCATAATGTAGCAGCTAAACTTCCAGGGAGTTTTTTCCCTTTCTGCTGCAGCCCTGGGATCACTGGATCCCAGAGCTGGTGGCAGATATCCTGTGTGCTCAACTGCACCCAGTGAGAGCGAGCTGCCAGATTGAAAAGCAGAGGGCAAAAGAGATGCACTCATGTGAAAGCAGAGAGGATCAGAGAGCCTGCTGTGGAAGGGCAGGTGGAGCAGGGCTAAAGATGGGATTCATCAGCAAAGAGCCTGGAGGCAGGAGCCAGTCAGTGGGACTCTGCAGGCAAATGTCAGAGAAAGAAGAAATTTAAAAAGTAGCTGTAAAAAAGGAGACCTTTTCACATGTAAGAGCAGCTGGAGAGCAAGTAAAAAAGATTGGCTGGAAGCAGAACCATGGATAAAACCAGAAGGAAAACTCAGAAAGGGTTTCCCATCTTTTTAGCTCCAAGTAAGAGTCACCAGGGCCACTCCATGAAAGACACCATTTTGCAAGGTTTGAACTAGGATCACATCCCTGTGGATAGAACAGGAACAGGGCCCATTTAGGGGCTCCCAGCAGGAGAAAAAGGAGATGGGGCCAGAGACAGGGCTGGAGACACAGCTACAGCGTGGTCCGAAATCCACCCAGGAGATGGGGCTGAACTACCTGTCACTGGCAAAGATCAGTCTGAAAAAAGGCCACACAGTGATGGGATTTGCTCATGGCACAAGGTCCTAGTCCACATCCTGGTTCACCAAGGTCCTTTCTCCCTAAGGACTGCCAGGACAGCAGGGACAGACATCTGAACCTGGTGACAACAGCCAGAAAGTAAAGACCTCTCCTCCTACCCTGCCGGGTCTAGGAAAATTGATCGAGTTTGTGGTTATCAATCAGGGAAAAAAAGACAGGCAGCTTTTCCTGCTGACCCAGTAACGCACCTATGGCAGCGCTGCCTGCTCCACTAACTGCACTGCCATCTGCTAACTGAGTTATCTGATTCCCCAGCCCTGTGGGAAGGAGTGTGTGGCCATCCCAGGAGTGCCTCCCAGGTTGGGATGAAGCATCCTGACCATCTGGCCCCGACTCCATTCCTTTGTGTAATTGATTTCTCAAAAACCTCATTTTCCAGGGAGTTCACCCGAGTAACTACTGAGCAGACATAAACCTGCTTCAGATCCACTGTGGATAAAACTGGGAACTGGAAACTGGAAACTGTTTAGAATGTGCAGAAGCATGTTGCAGAAGGCCTGTGTTTAGCTGACACCTCACAGCCCTGGTAAATACAAGTCCATAAGCACAATTTGCTATGAATCATAGAATCATAGAATTGATTGGGTTGGAAAAGACCTCTGAGATCATCAAGTCCAACCCTTGGGCCAACTCCAGGCCCTTTACCAGATCATGGCACTCAGTGCCACGGCCAAGCTCAGCTGAAAAACCTCCAGGGATGGGGAATCCACCCCCTCTCTGGGCAGCCCATTCCAATCCCTCAGCACTCTCTCTGCAAAGAAGTTTTTTCTGATCTCCAACTTCAATTTCCCCTGGCAGAGCTTGAGCCCCCCGTGCTCCCTTGTCCTATTGCTGAGTGCCTGGGAGAAGAGACCAACCCCCACCTGGCCACAACTTCCCTTCAGGCAGTTCCAGACAGTGCTGAGGTCACCTCTCAGCCTCCTCTTCTCCAGCACAAACACCCCCAGCTCCCTCAGCCTCTCCCCACACCACTTGTGCTCCACTCCCTTCTCCAGCCTCGTTGCTCTTCTCTGGCCCTGCTCCAGCCCCTCAATCTCTTTCCTCAACTCAGGGGCCCAGAACTCAACACAACACTCAAGGTGTGGCCTCCCCAAGGCAGAGTCCAGGGGAAGGCTCACTGCCCTGGGCCCTGCTGGCCACGCTAGTTTGGATCCAGGCCAGGATCCCATTGGCCTTCTTGGCCACCTGGGCACATTCTTGGCTCATGAAGATGCACTAAAGCAAATGAGTAATGGGATATTTCCCTTTCCAAAGAGTAATGTGCTGTTAAGAGTATCCAGTGGAGCCCAGATTTAGACTTTTAAGCCCAGCTCGTGCAGTGGCACAGCCTGGAAGATCACGTTGGTCTTTACTGTAAGCAGGAGGGCCCCATGGCTTTGTGAGCCACACAGGCCGCCAGTCTCACAAAGCATTGTCAGGGCTTAGCAGGGAAGCTCAGATTAGTGTGGAAGAGCAGTGCTTGGCTTCCTTGGGCTGGCAGGATTTAACTCACCAGGAAACTGCCAGGTCCATAACAGTGATATATGAGTGTCAGCAAGCGAGGAATTTTTCTTCAAGTACATTTTTTTCCCCCAAAGAATTGTATAAACAGCAAGAACACTGGGAGTAATGAATAATGATTTACAACAGCAGCAACACCAAAGTGCTGGATCCATAGAGAAAAGCACAATAAACTGTACATTAGTACTCAGAAGGTGGAGAGTCTTTTGAGACCCATCACCAGGGACAATGACTCGCATCATAAAATCAGCTTAAAATGCAGCAAAGAGCTTTAAACTGCAGCAGGATCCTTCACACAGATGCCACTTTGTAAAGTTGTGTTCTGTGACAGCTGTGGCATTGAGTGACAGCTGGGACAGGGGAATAACCAAGCACGCAGCTTATGGACCTGTGGCAATGCAGGCCCTGACACTAAAGCTGAACAGCAGAGCAGCAAAAACTTCTGGAGGCCTTTAGAACCCTCTCAATGGTTACTAATCAGCTTTCCCAAAGTTCCTTAAAGCCTGACAAGTGGTACTTTAAGGAGACTTGGTTTTGAAGTGACAAAAATTGCAGCTTGATGTGCTGCAGAACTGACTGGACAAAAATGCTTTCTAAGGATGCACCTAAAAATGCTCTTTGAAGACACATAATAAAAACAATTGGGGATTTAAGCATTTTTTGTGCCAGGAAAGCTCCTTTATTCCACCTTTGGGCACAGGCAGTTTTTAAATGCCTGATGGAATTGTTAAGACACTTTAAAATAAAAATTATGAGAAAAACAAATCTGTGGCATTTCTGGTTGGAGCCTGGGTTAAAATATGATTTTTGTCATCTAATCTGATGAAAAAAAAATTGCAAAGGTGTCAGGGGATGAGAAAATACATTTCTGTGGTTGCCCCCTAATTGGAGCTGGGGTTCAGAACAAGAGGGATGGAGGGAAGGATTGGGTGGGCTACAGTGAAATGATCTCTTTAATAAGAAATGGGCCTTACTGTGACATTTCAGAGCCCTTGGGCTAGAAGACCAAAAGATCTGTCAAGAGAAAGGAATTTTAAGTTCTTCTGTGTATGGAAGGAAGCCTGGGAGTCAATCTAGCCAGTTTAAGACTGCAATTAGCTTTGGAGTCTCTAAGAAAAAGAAGATGTAATTGCTGCATTCAAACTTCAAATGCAGCAAGGATAACAAGCCTTGGTTTCTTAGACAACATCATTGGGGAAATTTTCCACAGCATTATGGCCCTGAAACACAAATTAGAGATTGCCAGACCTTTTCTCTCTGAAAATATATTATCCTAATTTTCATCTTATTCAGGCTACCCTCCAGTTCCAGGAAGACTAATGAAGAGGAAGCAAAGACCTGATGAGTTCCATGTGGAGACTACATTTATGGATTAATCCCAACAGGGAGCAAATAAACCTTATTCCCAGAGCTCTCTGTTGGGACTCCACACAATCAGTCGAGGAATGGATAGTTATTTATGACTGAGGCTGTTTTGACTTTCAAATAAACATTTTAATTATTTTAAGTGCTACACTGGAACTTAAGACTCTGAGCCCTGGTTTCATTTTGGTGCCTTGCTCTCCTGCCTCCTAATCCCAAACCACTCTGGTCATTATGATATCGTGCAAATCATCCTGATTTTCATGCCTACAACATCTAAAAGTGTTTGCTAAGGTAAAATCCACAGGCCAGACAAACCAGGGAAAAGGGAGGGGGAAAAGGAAGGGGGAAAAGGAAGGAGGAAAAGGAGGAGGATCCCTCTGAGTGGAGTCAGTATAAATGAAAGGAACACCCTCAATCCACACTGAGCCTAAAGAAGCAGAGGTGCCCAGCTCTGAAACCCCTTTGTAATCATGTTGGCACATCCTGATCCATCTTTGTATCCCTCTTTTCTCTGCCTGCTCCTACAAGCAATTTTAATAACCAAGGTACTTCAGAGTGTTTCTTTTCTAACAGCTCATTTTCAATTCAAGTACCTGCACCACTTGCACTGCCAGTTTTTTCCCTCCAGACTAATTTGGTGCACTGTGGCCCTTCCACATGGGGCTTCCCTCAGGTTAATGAAGCCACACTCATTTTTAGGGAAGCTCTTTGGGCTGCAAGAGTCTCTTGCTGAATAAAGACAGGGGTGAAATCATGACACAGAGGCAGAGTTGGATCTATTGTGGGTGGTCGTGTTACAGCCTTCTCTTCACTGCATATTATGGTATTTTATCTGCCCTTGATTTCTGTAGGGACACCGAAAAAATGACAAAAGATTGTCCCTAGAAAAGCAATGGAACATTTGAGAGGGGTATTTTTACCTGCAGCAGGTGACAGGGAGTGTGAACATCACCCAGGACCCTCGGCTGCTCTCCCTCCTGTGGATTTGTGCACAAGCCTTCTGGATCCTTCCCGTCACCTCTGTCAAAAATGACAGGCTCAGCTCTATTTTCAGATCTGGCAGCTTGAGGGACTGAAAAATAAAACAGAAAAAAAAAAAAGAAAACATGCTTATACTCATTTAGCAAAGGTTTCCATAACTGACTTAACACCATCTTCACAGAATGCAAATTCAGTTTCCTGAATATTTCAGTGCACACATGCTTGTGTTCTCCTAGAGCATTTACCTTCCTTTGTGAAAAGATGGTTTAAGAAAATGGATTTTCTAGGGGCTTTAGTTAGTTAGTTAGTTTACTTCTCTGGCTTAAAGCTTAGATGTTTTCTTTTGGTAAAGCTGGATATCCCAACTGGCTGTATTAAAATAAGGAAGAGGCTCAATCAAAAAGCCTCTCCTAAGGCAAGCTTTCTTGTTAATATGCACCAACATGAAAGGGTTTCTTTTCATCCTATACAACTACAGTGTGTGTAAATTGCAGGGGGCTCATTGGCATAAATCTTGGCTGTGACCTCTGAGGTAAACTGGATTTACATTACTTTCTGACAAGAATTAAATGAAGGCCTTGTGGATATATGAACAGCCTTCTAGACTGCAACAGATGGGCATGAATGTGCTCCCTAGGCAAACTATCAGTGACATCTGTGTCCTCCAAATTCTGGTGGTCTCAGCCAATTAGCAGGCAAAAGGGAAGAAAAAAAGCCGGGCTCTGCACAGCCAGCCCAGCCAGAGCTGGAGCAGAAGTGCTTCTGTTTGGAAATGGGATCAAGAACAGCCTCCAGCAGCAAGGAGGTGCTTTGCCTGCTGGTATAATGCAGAGGGAACATTACAGCAAAAGCTGAGGTAATGAGGGAGAACAGATATTAATATTAATACAGGACAAATCCCAGCCCCAGCTAAGTCTGTGTAAGGCAAGAATAATGGGCTACGGTGATGGATTTACACTCCTGTAGCCAAGGATGGAGGTTTTTCAAGGGTGAAAGTGAAGCCCAGTGCCTGATGGGTGCTGGAAATGCCCAGCTCTTCATCCATATTCAAACCCCCACCACGCCCTGCTCACCCTGTAGAAGTGCCCAAAGAGAAGCTCTGCTCATGCAGACCTGCACTTAGGAATCATGGAATATCTGCAGTTGGAAGGGACACATAAGGATCATCCAGCCCAGCTCCCAGTGTGCCTCCATGGGTGGGTGGTGTCTGAGAAGCAACACCCTCATGGCCTCTGCCCCTGCCTTCTCCAAAGCTTAGTGCTGTGTGGAAGAACCTTTAAGTTGCAAACAGAGCAGGAAGAGAGTTTGGAATGATATTTGGGAATTCTTAGTGCAGCACAGACACAAAACAGAGTCACAACCCCAGAGCAACTGCCACCACAGGGAGCTGCACAAAGGGGTACCAGGGAGTCAAAACCCATCACCAAACCACACCAGATCCATGTTTTTAGGCCAGTTGTAGCAGAGGAATGACCAAGATAGAAGATGTGCAATAAGCCATTCCCTATAAAACATATTCTCTGTCTCCCAGTTTTTAATGGATCTGCCACGGCAGGAGCAGGCAGGACCTCTGGCTAAAAGCAGATCAGCGCTGGGTGCTGAACAAAAGCACCTGTTGTTTTGCCCTGGTCATGACTTTTCAGGGAGGCCATTTGGATGCTTTCTCCTCACCATTGCTATCCCAAGGACTACTAGGGGATAAAAAAAAAGGAAAAAAAAAGGAATAATTGAGGGGCAGATCAATAAATTAAAAAGTTCTAAAAAAAAAAAGAAAGAGAAAAAAGGAAAAAAGACATAATGAATTTGGTACAGCACATATTTTTAGATCAAAGATGCCTTTGAAGTGACAAACCCTTAATCCATAAACCACTGAAGCACTTCCTTTCTCTCCCAAACTACTTGTTGTCAAATAAAATGGAAGTTAAGGAAATTATCTTTATCTGAAAATGGCCAAAAGAAGCCATCACCTAATGACAGCCTTGTCAAAATGACAATTGGGGAAATTGTTAGGAAGGGGAGGCCTGACGACTGGAGGAATAAGCTGGCTGTTTGCTCTAATCTGGTCAGGCAGGCCCCACACAATTCCAGTCAGCTTGCTGTGTGAAACAGCTAAGTCTTTGTCAACGTGGGCAGGGGCTGCAAAGACTTCTCTTTCATGAATATGTATCACCATCCTCCATGTCTGAAGGAAAAAAAAACCAACTCCTTCCAAACTGCAAAATTAAAAAAGGCCAACCTAAACTTATCTACCACCATAAGAAATAAATCCCAGAACAAAACAATCCTGAGAGGGAAAAAACTACTAAGCAATGACAGTGCATGTTTGGGAAGTGGAGCCAGAAGGATCTTCTTCCCAAAGGCTTTCTGTGCACTTTTATTCCCCAGCAGACCAGGATGAGGCACTTCAAGTGCACAAAAGCAAAAGGCCCATCGGGGTATTTAATGTCCATCTCTGTGGTTTATATTTTGTGTTTCTGAACGTGCTGCCCCAGCACCAAAGCCCAGGCCATGAGACATGAATTCCTGCCCACCTGTGTCAGGAGGAAAGCACCTGGGACAGACCTAAGCACTTCCATGGGCAAAGGTTTCAATCCAGGCACTGAGGCAGCTTCCTATCAGGGAGACAAATTTCCTGTGGAGCTTAAAATCCTTCACAGCATCTCGAGTCAGACAGGGGGAATCATGGGACACATTGAAGTTTGGGGGTTTTTATACATTATATAATATTAACCCTCAATCCTTCCAAAAACTGGCATAAATCTGAAACAGGAGAGCCAAGTGAAGCCTATTGGACTGCCAGTGGGGGTGGATGTACAGACAGAAAGTGCCTTAAAAAGGTGAAATAGCTCAGAAATGCATGTCACAAACTCTGTGTCTGCAGGGCTGATGCTGAAACACTTGTAAGCCCCAAAATGGTGTTTAAAGTCATTGAAGGGCAGCTGGGAAGAGAAGGCAGGATTGAACCAAGCCTATACCTGCTGCAGAAAACCCAAATGGAGATATTTTAAGATGTGGTGGGTTTTGTCTCTCTTGGAGAGCTACGACATCATTGAAGCATTGAACAGTGTTTGAAAAGTTACCTTTAGATGTTTGTTGTTGTATTTTTAACTTTACCAGTAAAACTGGAAGCTAGATCCTAATTTATTATTACAGAGCTTGTGGTGATATTATAAACTTCACTTTTTCTTGAAACAGCAAACAACATGAAAGTTTGACTTCCAGCAGAGATATCAAGACACAATGCTCAATTTTGAGGTTTCCAATATTATGCAATGTTTGCTGTAGACATTTCCATTTCATTAGCATATTCTGCTTTACATGAGACCCAGCAATGAATGCTGGCCCTGATCTAAGGCTAATCCTCTTTAAAGAGCTACAGGCGATATTACATGTGGCCACAGCCACGGTGATGCCAGGGCTGAATCACTTTGAAGCCTATTGAACAGTGTTCCCTTGTGAGACCATCCACAGAGCCAGGAACTCTGCTCCCTGTGCTGTGAAATCCCGCTGTTTGCACCACCAGGAGTTTCTGGAAGGGACAGGCTTGAGTCCCAAGCAAGGGGCTGCAAAGAGGGGAGAGACACCCACTGCCTTCACCTCATCTCAGTGCCAATTTATGTGCCTACAGTGAGAAAAAATCCTTTTTTCTAATAGCAAATGCTCCAAGGGAGGGTTTCCAGAACAATCAAAGCTAAAGATGAACCAGGCACCTGCTTCCCTGAGTAGGAAGGAAGCTACTTGAGCCATCATATATATCTTTATATATCTTTAAAGAAAAAGAAGATAAAAAGGGTCAGCTCCAAGGCTGACTCCATGTTCACAGCTGGGTGCCCTTCAATGTTAAAGTGGAATAGAGTTTTCAGTGCCACACAACATGGAATCTTGAACACCTTCACATTTATACAAATTCAAAGGGAAAACCAGCCCAAAACAACAGAAAACTCCTCTATATTCCCTGGTTCTGCTACATATCAGGAAAATACTGTTTATATTAGTGCTTATTTTTAGCCCTTTCAGCTTTCCTTGTTCAATGAAGGGAGCTGGAAATGCTGGTTCTGTTCAGCCTGCACTGAACACATGAAATTATCTCCATCTAACTGGTGTCAAACTAGAGAGAGCAGATTCAGTCTCTGTGGTACAATATGGGTCCTGATGAAGGCAATGTTTAACCTCCTTGCTTTTGAAATAGTTGCACAAATTACTTCTTTCCTTTTCAGCTCTTCATTTTCTTCATTAAGAGATGCTCCAACACCTCTAGGGCTCCAGCCTTCAAAAATGGACAATAGGGAAGAGATGACAATTTTTCTTCTGTGTCAGGCCTTAAAGATGATTTAATTTTGAGCAAGAAACAAGCACCTGCTCTGTGGCACTGAACCTCCCTCACTCTTCCTTTTCCACTTGGTGTGGAGTGGAATTCCAGGAGCTTCTCTCCCACCAAGCTGCACGAACCTTCCTCCAAAACCAGCTGTCAGTATGAATGGACTGGAAGTGACAACACCTCCACCTCTTTCCAGTGTCCCTGTGGAAATAAAGGCAGTGGGATGGGCAAAAGGGAGAGAATCCAGATGGAGGGAGAAAGAGTCCAGAGAAAAAATAAACAAAGGGTGGATGGAGCAACAGAGGGTGTAGGAAGAACAATCAGGAGGATGGCAAGAGGGAAGAACAGCAGGCAGCAAAAAGAGCAGGGAGATGGAAGAGAAACTGAGATAGAAGATAGGCAAGAAGGAAGAGAAGGGAAGAAGGCAGAGGGGCTCCAAAGGAGGACCCAGGACAGATTGTGATGTAGAAAGCAAATGAGAACTTGGAAAGAGGCATAAACAAAGTCCACCTTGTAAGGAATAGTTCCCTTTGGTAGTCAAAGTGAGCTTCCTCATAAGTTTATTCAGATCAGATGACTTGGGAAATGGAAGACTTCTTTTTCCTGAGTAAACAAGGAGCAAGGAAATAAATACACAGTGCTCTCTTTTCCTCCTTTGGAAGATCGCCCCTCTGCTTCATGGTGTGGAGCTGTTCTTGGCACCGGGATCTCAAAGTGCAGTGAACACACCTCCTCCTCATGCATCTCTTCCCTCTCCCACTGAGATTCCATGGAATACACCGGGATATCTCTGGAGTACACCTGTCTTTGAGAAGGGCCTGTTTCTTTTCTGTTTGAACACGAGGCACTTGTTTGATGTACAGTAACAATAACTCACTGCAGAACCTCACTACAAGTAATTATGTGCTCTGTTATGCCTTTCCCAAACTGAAACTCTTGGAAGTTACTGTTGCCATTATTACCACTAACTTACATGCACCTCAACAGCTCTTGCAATACCAAAACGAAATTTCTGACTTCAACCGAAAAAGTAAGGAAAAAAAAAAGAAAGAAAAAGACCCCCACAAATGAGAAACACCACTCAGAAAACACCCAAAACCTCCAGACAAATGCTGGTTTTCCATGTGTGGTCAAACATTGCCACTTAGTGGCGCTCTGACTTCAACTGGAGAAGTAAGGAAAAAAGAGGGGAAAAGCCCCACAAATCAACAACAAATATTCAGAAAGAAAAAAAAACAAAAGTAAGGGGGAAAAGAGGAAGAAACCCCAGAAATACTCAGAACTAACACTAAAAACCTCCAGACAAATAGCGGCTTTTCATATGTGGTCAAACATTGCCACCTAGTGGCGCTCTGATTTCAACCGTAACAATAAGGGAAAAAGGGGAAAAATCCCACAAATCAACCACAAATACTCAGAAAACACCAGAAGTAAGGGGGGAAAGAGGAAAAAAGCCCCACAAATACTCAGAAAACACCAAATCCCCCCCGACAAATGGTGGGTTTTCATGTATGGTCAAACAGTGCCACAGTGGCGCTCTGAATTCAACTGGAAAGTAAGGGGGGAAACCCCACAATTCAACAATAAATACTCAGAAAACACCACAAACCTCCAGACAAATGGTGGTTTTACATGTGTGGTCAAACATTGCCACCTAATGGCGCTTTGAGATCAACCGAAAAAATAAGGGAAAAAGGGGGAAAACCCCACAGATCAACAACAAATACTCAGAACTAACACCAAAAACCTCCAGAGAAATGGTGGCTTTCCATGTGTGGTCACACATTGCCACCTGGTGGCTTCCACTCCTGTGTCCTCAGTGCTCAGGTGGTTTGGAATAAGAAAGGGGCTGTGGAGCAGAGGAAGAGCAGCAGGAGGGAACAGGGTGACACAGGAACCCAACAGGTAAGGCAGGGAATATTACTGTACCCCAGAATCGCCCATGCACAAGCCAGTAAAAACCAGCCTGGATTTTATGGCTCTAAATCAATCAGCTTCCAACAACCACCTCCTCTGGGTCTCTGAATGTCCCTGGGGGATGATTTCAGGTCACACCTGTGCCACCCCAGCAGAGCAAACCCTGGGACAGGGGAGGTACAATGGCATCGTGCCCAGGCCTACAGGACAGTGAGACACGAGCAGGGCATTTAATGCTGGGGAAAATGGGCAAACAGGGGGCACATCCCTCGGGAGAGGTGGTGGGAATGTGCAGAGGGCTGGGTGGGGCAACTGCTCAGGTATTGCACCTTCTCAAGCGTTCTGCTGAGCTCACCACGCCACATCTGTCACATGCATGACACGGAAATACGAGTGCATGGCTCGTGTCCCCTTGTGGCAAGAGCCAGCCCTGCAGAAAGGCACCATTTCTGCAGATTTCTGCACCATTTCTGCAAATTTCTGCACCATTTCTGCACCATTTCTGCCTTAAGTATCGTCACAGCATTCGCAGCTCATCACCAGCCCAGCAGATCATTAACAGAATATATTTTCTATAACTCTTCTGACCCACCATGAACTTCCCAGAAAGCAAAATAAACAGGTTTCCCCTCACTGACTCAGATTTTCTAGGTCAGTCATGACTGAAAGAAATGTAAGAGTCCACAGTACTTGTCTGTTTTCCAGATTTTCCCTATGTAGGCTCTGGAGTTACAGCAATCAGTTGGTAGAAAAATAAGGAACCAACACAGCCAAGCCAAAACCATGTCGGTCTTTCAACCTTTGCATCACAAATACTTAATTAGTCCAAACAACGTGTTTATTTGCAGTTTCACTTTTGACCTAAGCAACTCCAGCTAACAAAGGAAGTCATTGTAATACAGAAATGAACTCTATTAAAGCATTTGAGCGGGAAGGTCACCCGAGAAGCACAGAGTGCCTGCATTTGTTGTTTTTTTTTTTTCTCATAAAGGGCAAACCTGGAGTTGTTTTCCCGAAGTTGGCAGCATTTTAACTGGAAAGGAGCCGTAAAACCAGTTCCTGCCCTCCCCTCCCCTGCATGAAATCACACAGAGCTACACTTAAATCATAAAAGACATACCTCAGGAGGTAAAAGTATCAAAACAATCCTAGCAGAAAAACTCTCTCGTGGCCTGAGAATCAGGATGTCACCCGGAACC
Organism: Sakesphorus luctuosus; assembly: GCA_013396695.1. Taxonomy (NCBI): domain Eukaryota; kingdom Metazoa; phylum Chordata; class Aves; order Passeriformes; family Thamnophilidae; genus Sakesphorus; species Sakesphorus luctuosus. The sequence continues at coordinate 371,515 of VWZD01010152.1, forward strand.
AAAGGGCTGACAGGAATTAGAACCCTCAACAGATGCAATAAATAGCAGGATTGCACAATTCCGGCTTTTCCAGGAGGCAGTAAAGTGACTTTTTGTTTCTGTTTGTGAGCACACAGGCCCAGCCCTGTCAGGTGCATTCTGCTATGGGAGAAAATTGGAATAATCTGTTTTCCTTCTCTGCTTTTCTACGTGACTTCTTGCGAAACACAGTTTAATTCACTTTCCTTTTGGACATCATGGGGGAAGAGCACATGGAACAGATGTTTTAACCTGCACACAGATTAAAGTTATTCCACAAGAACTGCAAAGCAGCTTATCAACACACGAGTCATGCACTTGTTTGTGGAATACATAAAAAGAACCCACAAGTGAAAAATAGTTTACATGAACCAACACGGTATTTCAGCACCCCTGCCAAAGCAAGCAAATATTCAGTGTTTATTAAGGCACAATCCTTGCCAAACCCAATGCTGTGTGGAGAAGGGAGGACAGTGAATATTTGGCATCTGGATTGAAAAGGAACAGGTTTCTCCTCTGCTCTGCCTCTAGTTCTGTGCTGAGGAGCAATCTTGGTTATTAAGAAAAATGTTTGATGAGGAAGAATTGCTCCTTTCCTCCTACCAGATGGCAAAGCTGCCTCAGAATTTGTAAAGAAGAACAAAAAAAAAAGAAAAAAAAAAGGGAAAGTTTTCAGCTCAGCTTAGATCAGCGTCCAGGAAAAGATAAGGTTATTTCCCAAATGCGGTGCAATGAGGCTGAACTGCGGTTGCTTAAAGCAAACAAATGTTTTCAAATAATCATTTAAAGCAAACAACCACAGATTTTCAAACAATCATCTAAGAGCACCACCAGGTCAACTGTTATGCTTGTGATGTGACGCTTACTCGTGAATTTCATTCTTCCAAGTGTTCATTTCGGGGTTAAAATCACTTTACCTCACAACTGAGCCCGCGGACTCTGGATCTGAATCCTGACCTGGCTGTGAGCGCAGGACACTTTCAGATGCCCACGTAAAACCCTGGGCAGACCTGTGGCTATTTCTCTGCGTTTATTCAGGACAATAAATAATTAAACCGGGGGGGGGATTTTTAGGAAAAATAAGTCCAACTTCCTGCCCTGCCGTGCCCTCAGCACCGCCCGCCTCGGTCGTTCCCGCCTCTCCCCTCAGCCCTTCCCGCCTCTCCCGTTCCCGCCTCTCCCCTCAGAACTTCCCGCCTCTCCCCTCAGCCGTTCCCGCCTCTCCCGTTCTCCCCTCAGCGCCTCAGGACTTCTCTCCGCCGGCTCCAGGCGGAGTTCCTGGGCGTGAGGAGCCGCTGGATCGCCCCGGCAGAACCGCTGGATCGCCCCGGCCGAACCGCTGGATCCCCCCGGCCGAACCGCTGGATCCCCCCGGCAGAACCGCTGGATCCCTCCGGCAAAACCGCTGGATCCCCCAGCCGAACCGGAGCCCCGTTCCCCTCAGGTGAGGAGGCGCCCGGGCCAGGCGGAATGAGGGGAAGGAAGGAAGGAAGGAGGAGGGATGGCTCACCTGGCAAACATGGGTTTGTTTATGTTCCCATGTTCGGTCGGGAGAGCCCGGGCTGAGCAGGCGGCACCGAGCGCTGGGCAGGTGCCACCTTTGTTTTTAGTGCTCCGCGTCGTTCTGCTGCCTCTGGAAATGGGGATAGTGATGCCTCAGCGAAGGAGAGGATGAGGTGAGAGCATGGTTTGTTTGTTTCAAATGAAGGTGCAGACAACAGCAGGGAGAAGGCTGGAGTCAATAAAAGTTTCCTTTTGCTGTCCGACACACTCTAGTAAGTAGAAAGTCCTTAGGTATTTACATGATGGTACATAAAGTATGTTCTTCAACCTCGGTAAACCTTTAGGGCAGGATTGGGCAGCTGAGGTGGTACATGAGGATGGATAGCAGGGTCTGCTGAAGCAATTGGTGGCTGTTCTTCCTTAATAAATGTAGCCACTTGTAAAATTCATTAACACGTGAATAAAGCCAGTGTTTTATGCTGGTCTGTTACACCCCTGTATACACTTTGGATTTCTCAAAATATATCTTTATATTCCTGTATTTTGCATCTCGGAAACCAATTAACGAAGATTAAAACTGAAGCAGAACTTGCTTTTAAGTTGGTATTAAATTCACCTGAAGTCTCGAGGCAGAAAACTGGCTCAGTAGGCTGATCTGCAAACTAAGTGAAAGAATCATAGAATTGTAGACTGCATTGGGTTGGAAAAGCCCTCCCAGATCATCAAGTCCAACCCTTGGGCCAACTCCAGTCCCTTTACCAGGTCATGGCACTTAGTGCCACGGCCAAGCTCAGCTGAAAAACCTCCAGGGATGGGGAATCCACCCCCTCTCTGGGCAGGCCGTTCCAATCCCTGAGCACTCTCTCTGCAAAGAAGTTTTTCCTGCTGTCCAACTTCAATTTCCCCTGGCAGAGCTTGAGCCCGTGCCCCCTTGTCCTATTGCTGAGTGCCTGGGAGAAGAGACCAAACCTCCACTCTGTGGTTTTCCCCTTTCATCAAAAATGACCTCATGTAACATCCCCTTAACCGATGCAAAACAGGAAAGGGCAGAACTAGACACAGACACAGTCCATCCTGCTGACAGAGCTGCTTCCAGCATCCCAGAGCTGAGGAATCCACCAGAAGGAGGGATGGATGCTGGTGCCACTGCAGCTTGTCTCACAGATGGCAAAGGAATAACCTGCCATCAGGGTGTCTCTGTATCCCTGCCAAAAGCACAGATGATATTTCCTAGTTCATTTTAAAGTGAGCTCTGCTGGAAATTTTCTGTTTCTCTCACCATATGCACTGTCGTAGCCTACTTCAGTAAGCAAGCTGAGGTGGCCGAGCTGCTGTGTGAGAACTGGTGCTGTTTGTGTGTTAAAGGTGTAAGAAGGAAGTGGGTTTGAGCTTTCACACAGAAAATGATGCACCAACACACCACCATTCACTGTGCTTGGTGTTTGTGTGCAGAGGTGTAAATGAGCCTTAAAAAACACAAGTCATCTCCATCATCACAAAACATTTAATTGTAGTGGTGATTCACCTACTCATAAAAATCCCTGATTAAATTGTAAGCACTGAATGGAGCTGATGAGACAGCTCAGGATCTGTGTAGGACACATTGGAAACTTACTGCAGTCCTGATGGAGAAACATGACAAACATCTGCACTGTACGAAACTAATTAAATGGCTGCTCACATGTTTTGCTGGTGAGTAACTGGGAACTCATTCTCTGGTTCCTACTTAAAAGTACCAAGACTTTTCTTTCTGGAGACTCAGTTTCAGTGCAGGACAACACTGCACTTAAGGAGGGACACATCAGTGTTTCCTTAGATGTCTCAGATTTTATTAGGATGCACTGCAGTCACTTAGACTTTGAAACAGAATTTAATCTCTACTCAAGCATGACCAAACCCAAGAAAAGTTACTTATTTTTAGTTATGCAGTGGATAGCTGGGATTTCCCAACAGGCAATGGGGAAGTACCTACAGCTGGTGACAATTCCTCATTTTAATCTCATGGGTGCTCCAGCTGTTGCATGCACTTTACATTCTCTCACAGCATTCTAAACACTGTTTTCTTTCATGCAAGAGGTAAATTCTTCCTCAAGAGCCAAAGGAGAGCTTTATATATATTTGAAATATTACTGCCTACAGACAGGCTGGTTGTAAAAGTAATTGGCTACCTTCCAATAACAGGACTGCAAGGACAGCAGAGCACACTTGCCCAGACAGTACTAGTTACTGCTCCATTTTAAGTCCATAAAGTAAATCTTGCTGATAAATGGCATCTTTCTTGCAAAGATAAATCTACCTGTGAGATCCTCATGAAGAGCTTGTTGGCAGCAACGGTCAGAGTTCTGAACTCCCACTTCTTTGCTCCAATGCTTTCATCACATTTACTGTCGGCCAATTTGCTGTAAATTCCATACAGTCTCTACACAACAGCACATGCAGTTTTTAATGCCACACTGAACCCGATTTGTTTGCTTCCACAGTGATTCCATGCTGTGATTTTCCTTCTTTCTTTTTCTGAGGACTCTTTTCATCATGTCCTCATTTGAAGAAGCCGAGACAGAAGAAACAGTAACGTGCCTCCACATGACCTTTTACCATCCTTGCCAGGAGGAGAAGATGATGTTTCGTTGTCTGAATTTCGGGAAGCGAGAACAGGTCAGGGCAGATGAAATGGCCAAGTTTGGCCGCGATTCCAACATCTGCCGTTACAACTTAATGGATACTCGTGTCTCCCGCATCCAGTTCTCGCTGCAGTTCTACAGAAAACTCAACAGCTCTGAGTACATTTTTGAGATAAAGAACTTGAGCAAGAGGACAAAACTGACTGTGAACCAAACAGAACTGGGGTACTTAAACAAAATCGACCTACCTTGGAAGTGCATCATTTGTTTTGGGGACTACCAGATCTTAGCAGAGGTTCAAGAAGGGGAGTCTGTGGATTATTTCGAGACTTACCTACACTTGGCTGAGGCACCAATCTTGCAGGAAAGATCCCTGCCATCTCTGCTGCAGCCTGTACCAGAGAATGGCATTTCTTCTTCCATTTTTCTTTCCCAAGACAAGAGCCCCACAGAGATGGATGAAAACGAGCCATGCTAGCAGGGAGAAGGAACCTGGATCAGATTTTGCAGCCTGCATAACTCCCAACTTGGAAGGGTGTCACCTCAGTCCCATGTTCTTGGTGGTTCTCACCGTTGCACCTCAGTTTTCCTCCTTGGTGTTTTCAGCATGGGCATTCCAGGACATACTTTGTTCCACAGAAACAGATTCCTGGCCCTGCCTTCACCAGGGTGTAAATGCTGTGACAGGGGGGCCACTCAACTCCCTGGCAGCAGTTTCCAGTCCAGAACTGTGACCACGTGCCATGAGGGCGTATTTAACAGGCATTATTAATACACAGCAAGCACAGCAGGGCTTTGGGCCCAGCTGAGGAGGGACATAAGGTCTCATTGCATTTGTTACACTTTGTGCTTTGCTTCTGACATGGAATTCCAAACAGGATTTGCAAGCCTAGGTTGCAAACTACAAACACTTTGTCAGCAAAGTCCTTTGAAGTTTATGTTTTTATTAACTTTGCAGCCAGACTTTTTTCCTCTTGTTTTTTTTTTTAAATGAAATAAAATCTGTATTTTTTGCAGGTTAACTACCTTTGCTTGAGGTATAGACAAAGCAGTGTCAGTGATCATGGTATATAAAAATCCAGATAAATTTTTTAATAAAAGCATTTGGTTGCTTAGTAGGGATCTGCTGTCTTCTACAAGTACAATCTGAAAAGAATTTATGGTGAGTAAAACTATTTCCAGGACAGTCCAGATAAGAAACTTTCACTGGCACTATTCTGGGCTTTCCAAAAGTGCCATTGCACCAAGGTAAGAGTTGACTGAAATACATTCAGCAAGTTTCCTGCCTCTACCACCACCCACCCGAAGTATTTTAGGTATTTCTCAGGTTGTTTGAGGGAAGTTTTTCTTTGCCAGGGGCTCAGCTTTTCATTACTTGTTTGGGTTTTTTTCCCACCAAGTATTTTAGTTTGCTTGACACACTGGAAAGAGTCAGATCATACATAGGAGTTACCCATTGTACCATCCCTAAATATTAGGTTGCATTTCAGCATTAATCATTCCAAGAAAACCATAATTATAACTGAGGGGAGGAACAGCTGAGATTAAAGCAACCAACCACAAGCAAGCAAAAGTCATGGGAGAGGCAATGAAACTCAAACACAGGCTTATGTAGGATTTGCCTCTTCATCTCATCCCTGCCAAAAACACCACGCTCCATCTTTTCCACTCTTGGAACTATGATCATACTTTTAACTTCTGCAGTCTTTGGCCTTGATGTTCAGTTCAATGCTTTGCACTCCCAGTAAACAGCTCTGCTCCTATTAGTGCTCCTAAATTATGGATGACGTGCAAGATCTTTTTGTTTTACTTCTCTGGGCTTAGAGAACAGGTTGCTCACAGTATCAGTGAGCACTGTTGTTACTCAGTTTCTATTCACTGGCTCTGCCATGACCTATGGCACTGATCATATTCATTGCTTACCATTTTTGTTATCTAAACAAGAAATGCCAACCTCAATCTGAAATTCTCAAGGCAATATATAAACAGAAGCATTTACAGACAGTACTTACCTAAGAAAAATCTGTCTGCTCTGCAGAGTTGAGAGCACAGAATCTCAGTGTAGCACCAGAGCAGAGCCTTCCTTAGGAACCAGGAGAACACCTTGGGGATGGAAACAAATCCCCAGCAATTTACTGCTTTCCAAACAACAATAACTTCTACAACTATATTTATCTGGAGTAATATAGTAAAATATGCACTAAAAATGAATCCTTTCCTATCACAATGTCAATTTGATGAGAAGAAGTTAACTTACACAAGGAAGGTTATTTTACCTTTGAAGTATGAAGGCATAGCTGCTCATTTCCAATAGGAAAAGGGCTCCATGCTCCAAATCCCTCAGGTCCTCTTTTACTGCAGCTTGTTTAGAGCTTTTCTGCTAAAGGGGTGCTGTGGCATTCAGGAGTTAAGGATGTGGATAATTATATTTTTAAACCTTCCTTAGCTGATGCACAGGTAACTTTGGATAAGAATTTAACAATTCATCTTCACACAGTGCCTTTTTTTTGGTAGCAAGAGAGAGAATATTGCCAAACATTAAGACTGAAAATTTTAATGAATGATTTTTAAATTTGTACAAGTATGCATTTTCCAGTACCATTCCATCATTTTCACAGGATCTGTTTATAGAATCTCTCCATTTCTTAAACAGCCACAAATACTGAGCAGCATTTCTGAAGGTGCTCAGTGTGGTGCACTGAGCTCTGACAGTGTTATTAACCACGTGCCCATCACAGAAAAAGCCTTCATTCAGCTGGAATCAGCTTCCTTCTTCCCAAATTTTTGTTCATCCCAAGAGCAGGACCATCAGCAAATCGACTTCCTCAAGGCATGGTCAGGACCAGCTCACCTCATGTTCACTGGCCAGGAAAAGGAGTGACCAGTGCAGGGAAGGTGAGTTTCAGCAGGTAAAAAACCTGTTATTTACATGTTGAGGAAGTTGCCTTCATTCCCAGCAGGAATATAGTATACCAATAAACACCCAGGAGAAGTCACACAGCTGTAGCTTATGCCAAACCCAAAATATACAGTTTGATGTGTACAAATTTTTAAAGCTTATTACAGGCATTGCAAACATAAATAATGGCATTAAAGTATTTTCAGTGGCATGGCTGCAACTGAAATCAAGAGATGGGATGTTACCACCAGGATTTATCTGTTCTTTCATCTTATTTGTACATATTTAATCCAAGTGTGCAGTATTTCTCATCCACACTAATGTCCCAAATATTCCATCTACTCTCAGATGATTTAAACCAGCAACACAACTTTTACCAACAAATTCAGTTCTGATGATGACAATGAAGATTTATTACTTCTCACAGCCTTTTCCTTTTACTCCATCATGGTGAAGTTACACCCCATTGCCCTTTTTTTTCACCCATGGAGAAACAAAACAGCAACACAAAACAAGAGTACAGTCAAATGGCTTTACTTTGAAACTTTGGGGAAAGCTTGAGATCTACAAGTGTTTTGCAGGTCATCTTTTTTAAAAAAAAAAAAGTATAATTTACATGAACTATCAGGGGAGACCACACAGCACATGACACCAGATGTGCCGTCACTGAACAGGTCCTTGAATTTCAGCCCGTAATTAGCAGGATTGACCATCCAGTTTAGAGGCACAGGAAAGGCAGAGCACTTAAACACACTCTTAAAACATGAACTTTTTTCTTTTTAAAATGCAGATATAGAAATGCAGTCCTTAGGTCCTTGTTCTTCCCACCCCCAGCAGCAGAGCAATCATCCCTCCTCCAGCTTCCTCACAGAACGCTGATCTCAATCACACAATGTTGATCTCAGTAATTGTTCCAGTCCAGTTAAACTATAAATTTTCCACAGCTGAAGAATTTTAAGGGCCCTGTACCTACAGATGTTGGTCTGTAGGGGAGGGGCAGGGAAATCAAGACTTTGGTCCTCCCAGTTCTCTACTAGATACTGCTTAAAATTTCCATTTTACTGACACTTGAAGAATTTATATTTTAATTTTATTTTTGTTTTTCTATCTAGCACACACTTACTAAGTCTGGCATCTTATACAAGACAATATCTTACCTAACCTGATGATTTATGCTGTGTTCATTGAGGTTAACCGTGCTTAGCATAAAGTAATTTTAAAAAATGAAACTAAAATAAAGGACAACACAAGGCCAGGAAGACTTTAAACTTGCCAGGGAAAAATCTGCAAATTGCCACGTGTCAGATTTGTTTTGCTGCTCTTACTGCACCCTCTAAATAGCTGAAGAGCAAGTCAAAAAGCAGACTGGAAATAAATTTTTTTTAAAATTATTTTTCTATATTCAAGTATTACATAAATTATATAAGACTTTATGACATAAATATTAGGCCAATGATGAATTTTAAAAACAAAATCAGTACAAACACCGAGAAAAAACAAGGCAAGTTAAAATATAGATATGTCAAGCCATGAAGCTTCAATTTAGTGCAGATAATTTCATATTAAATCCAGATATCCAGAAATATACACAACAGTTTCCACAAAAGTTGAGAAGGTAGATGATAAAATTGCACTTAATTCTGAACTCATTCAGACAGCAAGTCATTCCCGTTCCTTGCCGATCCGTTTATAAAAAAAAGGGCAGCAGTTCCCAAAGAGCAGGTTGGCTTTGTACATTCCCTTGGGCCACAGGCAGCAGCGTCACTATCTGTCCTGGGGGTCGGAATCCGAGAGCCTGCCCTCGGGAGCGCACAATTCCAGCACGGGATTCACGAACCCCGCGTACTCCGAGTTGCCGTTGTCGTCCATCTCGGCGCTCACAAAGTCGTTCTCCCACTCCAGGCCGTTGGAATCGTCGGAGGCGGACGCTGGGTGGCTCCCTGTCCTCCTGCTGTTGAACTTCAGGGCTGCCTTCAGGATGTCCTCCTCTGTTTTGGAGCGTTCCCGCATCGGGATCATCCTGGTCATGCCTGGGATTTAAGAGATGCTTGTGAAAATACAGCATTTTGAGGGAAGCATCTTTGGTGCTGGAGCAGGGCCAGAGAAGAGCAACGAGGCTGGAGAAGGGAGTGGAGCACAAGTGCTGTGGGGAGAGGCTGAGGGAGCTGGGGGTGTTTGTGCTGGAGAAGAGGAGGCTGAGAGGTGACCTCAGCACTGTCTGGAACTGCCTGAAGGGAAGTTGTGGCCAGGTGGGGGTTGGTCTCTTCTCCCAGGCACTCAGCAATAGGACAAGGGGGCACGGGCTCAAGCTCTGCCAGGGGAAATTGAAGTTGGAGAGCAGGAAAAATCCTTTGCAGAGAGAGTGCTCAGGTATTGGAATGGGCTGCCCAGAGAGGGGGTGGATTCCCCATCCCTGGAGGTTTTTCAGCTGAGCTTGGCCGTTGCACTGAGTGCCATGATCTGGTAAAGGGACTGGAGTTGGCCCAAGGGTTGGACTTGATGATCTGAGAGGGCTTTTCCAACCCAATTGATTCTATGATTTGTGCTTCTGGTGAAAGTTTGGATATGTGTTGGATTCACTGGTCTAGGAAAGGACTTCAGTTTGTCTGGAAGGGTGTATTCAGTTTCACACAAATTAAGGCAAAAGATTGCTCTGAAAACAGCCCAAAGATTCTATTAAAATTTCCCAAGATTCTACTAATTTTGTCAGTAATTACAGACTTTCTCATAGTGTATCAAAACCCTCACAAACCACTGGAAAGGGAAAAAAAGCATCATAAGTCGTCCCCTTATTCACTGGACTCCTTGTATAATCCTAAAGAAACCCCTTTTAAATCCAGAGTAACTAATTAAGTATAATTTAAAAGGTATATACTGCAACTGAAACACACAACTTGGGGTGTGGGAGCACAGGAAAAAATATCCAAGGGATGAATTTTTCCCTTTATCAGCCTCAAATTACAGATTTTATATTAATGTTCCACATGCCTTTCCTGACAGCTAAATAATAATATAATACACAGTGCTAAACATTTAACCTACAAACTGTCAAAACCAGGGCATTAAAGCAAAAATAAAATCAGCTGTGCATTGGCTGAAAGAAATCTTGATTTTTGGTGAGCTTTTCAGGAGTCAAGGTCTCAAAATTTTGGATAAACTTTGAAAGAGGACAGGAGCTTCTGCAGATTTGCTAAATAAAACTATTTACTAAATGAAAGAAAATATCTGTAACACGCAGCAGCAGCAGCAATGAGGGGGATGTTGACTGGAAAACGGGTCTGAATTCCCACTAAAAGTTATAGTAACAGTAATTAAGGGTTTTTCCCAAAATAGTTCAGACTCCTGACCAATGTCACTTGAAAAGGAAGAACAAGCTGTTCCTTCTGGGCCTGGCTCACAAGAGGGCAGCACTTCCCTGCCATTAGTTTTGTTGGGAGTTTACAAATCAGTTCCACAAAATGCAGGGAGAGAGGCATTGACTGCAGGATCCAAATAAATTAATTCATTTACTGGGGCTATGTCCACATTTATCAAAATAAGGAACTGTCTCTGTAAAAATAATTTACAGTTTAATCCTTACAGCCTTGCCAGAAATTCCATCAGAATTAATGTTTAAATCACATTGAAAATGACCCATTTCCAATCACCACAGTTTAAACTCTCAACATTTTTAACTTCAGAGAGCAACTGAAATGCAGAGTAAAGAGTGAATACCTTCTTCATCTTCCCACTCTAAATCCAAGGAGGTGCTGTCGTCGTTCCCGCTCACTGATTTGGTTTTGGTCATTAAGTCACAGCTGCTCTCTGTGTTGGGTGTCAGCACTGTGGCATCAGATGAAAGTCCTGCATGAAAATAAAATGTCTTTTTAATTCATAATCATACTTGAATTTGAGGGTGAACACGCAAAAGTAGAATTTTAAATTAAGCTTTTATTGTGCTTTTTTTGGTGGCCCTTTAAACCCTCAGGAATAGTGGAAAAGGCACTTTATCATTTCAAAGTGTTATCAGGAGTTTTTTAATAGTCAACAGCACTAAGATATTATCTAACTGGAACTATAAAGGAATTTAATAAATTTATTAATAGTCAACATCACTAAGATATTATCTAGTTAGAACTATAAAGGAATTTAATAAGTTTATTAATGGTCAGCATCAGTAAGATATTATCTAATTGGAACTATAAGGGAATTTAATAAGTTTATTAATGGCCAACATCACTAAGATATTATCTAATTAGAACTATAAAGGAATTTAATAAGTTTATTAATGGCCAACATCACTAAGATATTATCTAGTTAGAACTATAAAGGAATTTAATAAATTTATTAATGGTCAGCATCACTAAGATATTATCTAATTGTAACTATAAGGGAATTTAATAAATTTACTAATGGCCAACATCACTAAGATATTATCTAATTNTTAATGGTCAACATCACTAAGATATTATCTAATTGGAACTATAAAGGAATTTAATAAGTTTATTAATGGTCAACATCACTAAGATATTATCTAATTGGAACTATAAAGGAATTTAATAAGTTTATTAATGGTCAACATCACTAAGATATTATCTAATTGGAACTATAAAGGAATTTAATAAGTTTATTAATGGTCAACATCACTAAGATATTATCTAATTGGAACTATAAAGGAATTTAATAAGTTTATTAATGGTCAACATCACTAAGATATTATCTAATTGGAACTATAAAGGAATTTAATAAGTTTATTAATGGTCAACATCACTAAGATATTATCTAATTGGAACTATAAAGGAATTTAATAAGTTTATTAATGGTCAACATCACTAAGATATTATCTAATTGGAACTATAAAGGAATTTAATAAGCTGGACTTGTAAAAAACCAACAAAAAAAATCACCCCTCTCCCCCCAGGCAAACAAACTACTGGCAGTATTTCCTCAAGAATTGCCATCAGTCCTCCAACTTCTTACTGATTATCATGTGCTGCCATCAAAACTTATGGATAAAATTCATAGAATTGTTTTCCTTTAAACTGGAATTTTTCAGTACAGGCAGCCAAATTCCCTCTTGTGGTTCATTAAGAAAAAATTAATCATTATTATAGAATCATAGAATCAATTAGGTTGGAAAAGACCTCCAAGATCATCAAGTCCAACCCAATGATTCCAATTATTTTGCTAAGAGATGATAAAAAAGGGCTCTAAATATGATTGTATTTATCTTGCTAAGACATGACAAAAAGAGGCTACAAACACACATCTGCATCTTTAATACAAAGTCAGGTTTTACAAGAAAAATTCACTATTTTCTATCCATCAGAGAAAAAGAACTTCCAGATTTTTTAATACAGATATTAAAAAAATTATTTTATACATCTGTGTAGATATAAAAATAGAAATAAATGATGTTTATCTAGAACAAGCCCCTCAGCATTTAAAGACAGACATAAGGAAAGGGACACTCACTACTGCTTCGAAAAGCTTCATACTGGAATTTTGCATTCCTTAAGAAAGGATCCAGATCTTCCTCTGCCACAGCACTGCAAGAACAAGGCACGATGTTTTAGCTTTCTAAACCTCCAAGGGTGACCTAAAAAATGTTAATCCACGTGCCCCCCCAGCTCTGTGCTACAAATACCTCAAACTAAATTCTGTATAAAATGATCTACAAAATCCCTTTCTGTTCCTGTTCATCACATCCTCCCCCAGCCAGTGCCTCTGCTCAATTATTAGTAATATTTTCAGTGAAAAGTGAATTCACTTTTGTCTCAAAAACTCTTCTCCTCTCTTCATCCCTTTGGATAAAATCTTGGTTTTCTATTCCCTTTTTAGCCAATGAATTCAAACCCTGCTCCTGCAGGCCTTTGTTTTTAAAACCTGGCTAGTTCCTACTCACATTAAACCTCAGTTTTCACAGCTGCTTTTCTAACTAACTGAAACCCCTTTCTTCCCCCTTCTCCTCCATGCAAAAAGAGGTGTATTTTAATAGTTCTTTCCAAACTTAAAGACCATTCTACAGTATATTTATTGGGGGTGTTTTTGTTGTCGTTTGGTCTTTTCCCTCCCCAACACCGAACACAGAAGGTGGCAGTGAAGAAAATTAAATTAATATTAACAAAGAAACAAGCAGACTATAACCCATTCAATATAATATATACAATATAATATATATAATTTATATATAAATATAAGATTTATAAATATATATAATATATTATATATAATATAAAATTATATACTATATACATATAATATAACCCATTCAATTAGTGCATTTCTATTGGGTATTTCAAGAAGGGTCCTGAATAATATTTTTCTGTTAACTGAGATTTTACATCTAACACCTTTTCAATTAAAAATCCCAGATTTTGTGTGTGTATATTTATCAGTGGCTGGGAGTAAGTTCAGTTTATAATAACTCCAGTGAAACCCACAGTGGGTGCAAACCACCTCCTTAACTTTGCAGATGAGGAACAGGAGCACAAACAGTCTGGACTGTCAGGAATAAAACATCATCTCTTACCTCTGAAACTCTCCATTATTTATAGCCTGTGCTGCTCTCTGAGTTATCCTTTGCTGCCTACGTTGCTATCAAGAGAAGCACATTGTTGAAAAAGCTGAATGCAAGCCCTCAGGAGTTACATACACAAAACACAGCTCTCAATAAACCCATTTCAAATCCACCCCCCCCAAAAAACACCCCCTAATCCAGTTTTTAGAACCACCTCAGTCATGACTGCACCTGTATATTATTATTTTTTATTACTGTCTTCTTAAGCCACGGGTATTTTCAACTCCCACCTGACATCTGGGTGGTGTTTGATTTGTTTTGCTCCATGCACAGGAACAGTCACCTTAAAAAGAAACATTCCCTCCAAATCCTTTTATCCCATTTCCTCAGCACTAAGTGCTTCATCTGTATTAATAACAGCTTTGAAAGGATTAATGACTCTACACTCCTAAAGCTTTCATGGCATCACTGGGCAAAACCAGAATGACAAATGCAAGACAGGCCATCAGTGCATTTCTTTTTAGTTATTACAGGAACGACAGACATGGGGAGGGTTCTGCTTAAGTTTGGGGATTTAAAAAACTTCTGTTGGCTCCAGTTTCTTTTTCCTGCCATGAAAAAATGGGAGCATAAAAACCAGGCACATAAACTCTCAGAATAAAGGTAAAAGACTTAAGAAACAGTAGTTGCTCACTGGGTTATGATAAAGACCAAGATAAAACAAGTTTTAGAGTATCCAGTTAGTGAAAAATCCATTCTCAGCCTTAATGGATCTGTCTCTGCCAAAGAAAAGCAGGGCTAAAGAAACCAGAATTTTTCATGTCAGCTTCATCTAACAGATGCTCTTTGCTGGGTAATCATAATTTTGAGATAACTGCACTGGAAATAGTATTTTGCAATCCCAAGATGATGATGGCTTTGGGTTTTTTGTCCCACTTTCCATCTTGGATATTTGAATAATAATAATAATAATAATAATAATAATAATAATAATAATAATAATAATAATAATAATAATAGTGGGTTGAAACCAGTAAGGAACTGAGAAGCGTAGAAGTAGAAATATCACATTATGGTGGTTTTTAGATGAGAAGCCTTCAGTCCCCATGGAGAAAGAGACAGGAATTTGGCACCAACAGAGTCAGCAAGTCTGTCAGAATCAATTACTGACACATGCAACAGCTTTCTTCCAAGATTCAGATACCCACATAATATCCAATATAAATTATCTCCCCATTTTGCCAGGTCACACACCAGTACCCAGCACTGTCAGTTGCAGGACACACAGTTCCTGACTTTTAGCAGGGGAACATCAGCAAGCCAAGTGAGTTTTAAAGGAGGCCAAACTTCCAAGGAAAAAGCCACTTTGCCATTTGTGCCCACAAGATGAGCTGAGTGATGCACTCAAAAATAGTTTATCCAGTAGGGCTGAGTGCTTGGTGCATATCAAAAATGCTTCCTTGGAAATGCAAATAATCCTTCTGGGGTTTGAGGGGTTTGTACAGGAGATAAGTGGTACTAATTTTACACAAAGAGGAAATGAAAATCTCTATAATAATCCATTCCATCTTATGTCCTGACTAAGGGAAGTGAATATTAAAAACACTGAAAGTCAAGAAAAGTAGCATTTCTTGCACAGAACTTCTACAAAAATGAGTTAATGCTATTAAAAAAAATTAATCTACTTTTGCTGGCTTTATATAGCCCAAAAGTGTCACTAAAAAAAAAAAAAGGCAGGCAAAAAGGTCAGAAAGAATTAACCCTCCCACACCAAATGGCAAGAGGAGAGAAAGAGAAATGTGACTTGGTGACATAAACATTATATAAAAACTAAAGCAGAGTCCACACAATCCAGAGAGATAAGGAACAATTAAATGCACAAATATATAAAGCACATTTTACAAGTCTCAGTGACACCACAACATGGGCTTAATTTCAGGGGGTTTTTAACCATCCCAGATCATTTTACATTTCGAGATCAGAAACTTCTCCATGTTATGTAAGGAGTGTGTTCAGCTAATTATAGATTAAAATTATAGCTCGTTCCAATCTATACTTAGCGACAGAAGCTGTTTCAAACAATTAGGGTGATTTTCAGCTGCTCCAACCAGCTGCACTTCTCAATCTTGTATTTCTTTCTCCACTTCACAAGCCAAAGCCCTGGGATGGGAAGGGAATTAGGGAAGTTCTGCACACATGGAAAGAGAACAGAGGCTCTGATATGTATTGGGGTCTTTTTCCCCTCACCTCCAAGAGCTTTTTCTGCTTTGCTGCCCTGGCTGCTTCACGTTGTGCAGCATATAAAGCCTCCTCTTCTAGTCTTAACTTCTCCTCTTGTAAGGCTAACTGTGTATGAACAAAACAGTAATGGTTAACAAAAGCAGAACCTGTCTATCTTCCTACCAGTAAAGCCATAAGTGCAAGAAAAGAAAAGCAAAGCAGCTAGAAAATAAAAAATAAAATAAAATGGAATGTGACAGCTTCCCCCCCACCAAACACCCCATGAAAAATATAGGCAGCTATTTAATAAACATCATTATTACTGAATTGCCAGAAGCTGGTTGCATTTTAATATGAACTGCACAAAGATTTAAATCTTTTCACTTCCATAATTCATTGGCACTCTCAAAATCATAGAATCATAGAATGGATTGGGTTGGAAGAGACCTCCCAGATCATCAAGTCCAACCCTTGGTCCAGCTCCAGCCCCTTTACCAGATCATGGCACTCAGTGCCACGGCCAATCATTCCAGTTCTACATTGTATTCCACATTATACTGAATAAAGTGCTGCAACACTAACACAAAGAGACAAATTATGTGGGTTTTTTCCTTAAGAAAAGGTGTGGAAAAAACTGTGCACAAGAAAAGTCGAATCAAGAGTAATTACTCATTAAAGAAATAAAAAATTAAGGCTACTCCTCAAATTTAATAGACCCTAATCAGAGACCCAGCCTATTAATTCCATTTTTCAGCTAAGAGGCTATGAAAAAGAAGTAATCTGTGTTTCTAAAAAGTACCAACTGATGAACAAAATCCAGTTGTTTTATGGACTCTCCTGGTGCTCATGGTTGATTTTAACTTTTTAAAAAGAACCCCCACCCATAGTGGACTGGCCATTGTAACCACTTACCTCTGTCTGAAGCTTCAGGTCAACAACTCTCTGCTTTTCAGCAATGGAGTCGTAGTGTCTCTCCTTCAAGTCAGCAATTTCTTCCTCAGTCAGAGGCCTAAAAGCAGGGGAGAAACACAGAAAGGCTCCAGCCATGTATTATTCATGCCTGACAACCCTCATTTGCACTTTAACATATCCAGGTGGTCTTTCCTTTAGTGCAGATCCCACAAGCTGCTCCCCCCTGAGAACAGAGGTCCAAAGCTCCACTTCACTCAGGGTAATCTGTCTCTCCTCATTAGTACTATATATAAATTATTTATATCTTTATGGAAAACATATTTTCAACACATGGCTTGCTGACAGACCCACTGGAACAGAATGATTATTATCATTGCAGCCCAAATCTCACTGTTTTGCTTGTTTTATCCCTTGTTTGTCCCTCACTTTGTTTTGTTCATCACAGAGGGGAAGGAGAGGTCCTGAATCTCCCAGTCTTACCTGTGACTGCTTCCTGGGCTTTCTCCCTGTTGAAATAATAAACAAAAAAAAGTCAGACTTCTCTGAGAATCCCAGCAATCAATCCATTTAAAAAAAAACCAATGTGAAATCAGAGTTTCTCCCATATATTACTTTTATAATTAAGGGGAGAAAAATCCACTGTTTTAATTTGAAATTAAAAATTAAAAATTTGAAATTAAAACTAAATATTGTTATGCAATCAACTGAAGTGGCTGACTAAGGAAAACAAGTAGGTACATCCAACTGAAAATAAACATTCTGGTGGTGTATTTCAGGAACCAAACTATTAGTCCTCATCTTTCTAAATACACTGAAAACGTGATGTGTGCCCTGCCCGTTAACAAGCTGGGTTTAGTTTTTCACACTGAAGTTTTAAGGCCAACTTCTATTTTTCTGATGTCCTGTGCAACCTGTAATTTTAAAGACAGAGCATTCCCACACAATTTTCTTAGCAAAAACGGACTGGAGTTGGCCCAAGGGTTGGACTTGATGATCTCGGAGGTCTCTTCCAACCCAATCCATTCTATGATTCTGTTCTAGGATTCAGAGCAACCCAGGCCCATTTATGTTGTCAGAACTTGCTGGGTTTTACACAAGTTAAAGCAGAATTTCCTCCTGGTCTGAGTCTTCCAAAACAGACTTTTCCCCCCTCTTTTCCTGCAAGAGTTACTTCCCATACTCCCTAAAAACAACCTCTTAGATCTTCATCCAAACAGTTAAATACTCATTCCTGGAGCAAGGAAAACTTAAAGCAGAAACCCGCCCTGTGATATAAGTCAAAACACAGCTAAAGTGGGAGGAAAATACAGATCTTGGGACCAGTTTTCAGGTTGCAGGAGCAGGTTCACATGATGCCCCAGGTACCCACCTCATCACTCTCCACCAGGTTCTCAAACTGTGGAGAAAAAGAAGTAAATAATATTTAGAATTTAATAAATAAGTCACTAAAGGCATACATTTAATATCCATTTGTCTTTTAAAAACACTACTCTGATGATGAGTGGGACTGTACCAGCATTTATGAAAGGCTCTACTTTTAGAGGAATTATTACTTTTAGAGGAGGACTTGCCTTCTTACCAATGTTTCTTTTCTCAAATATTACATTCTCCTAAAAGGAGAAGAGTCCAAATTAAAAACCAAAGCCTTCTAAGCTGCACAAACTTGTCCAGCAGCATTCTTATCACTAAAAAAAAAAGATAATAAAAATTATCTGTACTATTTTCAGTATAGCCATCCTAAATTCAGTCAGTCCATGACACAGAGGTCAGTACTTACAGCAGGACTCCTTATTGACCTAAAAATTTGGGAGGAGAACAAAACCTTCTTTTCCCTATCACATTTCTGTGGAAGGAAAACCTTCTCCCAACTGGAAGTTGTGCACCAAACCAGAATTCCTCCACCATTTATATCTGCGCCCATTCTGGAAAGCCAAAGCACTCATTGCAGTAATTAATTTTATTAACAGGGACAATCTCAGTGGTCTAGGACTTCCAGACCATGAGAAACACTCAGAGAAAGTAAACCAGGTTATTCCAAGAATTTCAGCTTGTGCAAATTAACCTTCCACTACCCTTGGCTTAAAGGAGTGAGATTTGGAGGCTGAGGAAGGACCCCTGGAGTGAACAAACTCCAAGGGAACCTCGTCAGATTCTTCCTGTACAATCTGAGTCATGATCCTGCCACCAAGAACTAAATATTCTGCACTCAGACAAGCAGAAAAATCACTCCCAGCACAGAAGAGGTGACAGATGCAACAGGCAGACTGTGGAATTGTCTGGTGATGAGTATCAGATCACAACAGATAGTTCTCCTCTTCCCAAATCACAGATTCCAGTGAGATGGGCTGATTGCAATGGG
>VWZD01010155.1:0-21512 GCA_013396695.1 Sakesphorus luctuosus
GGATGTGAATAATATGGTTTTAAAGTGCTTTTTTCTCAGTGCTTTAGGGAAAATGACTATTAGCATTCTGGTCATTTTAAGATTTATGTTCGTTGTCTGTGTCAGAGTTGGCTTCTGAAGGCCCAGAGCCTACACTTCACAAAGCATTTGGGAGATCCTGGACAGAGAAGTTACTTTTGGGCTACCAGAAGTACATACCTTGTAGAGAGCATCCACCTTGAGAGTAAATCCATCGACTCCAGGCATGCTGCTTACTGAGTGGAACTCAGACAGTTCGGAAGCGAAGTGGGCGTCAAAAGGCACATCGTGGAAATACTTATCTGTCACTTCTGGTTGGTTTCGGTCCTGCAAATCAGAGAGGTGTTCTGAAGAGGAGGGCAGGCTCTCTGCTTGCCAGGCACTACACACTCCTCATCCCTTCATGCTCAGGATCTGCCTGTTGTCAGAGAAATTCCCAAAGAGGGAGCCAAAGCAGAGGACTCACCAAGAGGAGGTATCGGTGTTTCAGGTACTTGTTGGGTTGGATGCAGCCATACTGGGGCCCCTCGTTGTACACAGTGCCCGTGGGGTCCAAGTAAGGCACGTAGCCATCCTTGTCCGTGCACAGGTAGACCTTTTCCAGCTGCAGCTTGTAAGCAGCGTTGAGGTTTTGTTCCGGGTGCCAGAGCACGCGGCCGTACAGGACTTGTCCTAGGGAGGTGGGCAGAAAGATGGACAGGTCAGACAAACTGCTAGAGACAGACACACATCTTTGTCTCAGAGGGCTGTAACACGCTCAAAATGCCATTTATGGCTGTAAAAGAGACAAAGCCAAGGCTCGGTTTTACACTTTTCTCTCTGAAAAATGGCAGCTGTGAAGGCAGAATCGTTGGGTAAGAGCAGAACAAGTAAGGAGAAGAAAATAAATCCTACCCTTGGAAAAAGCCCCTTTGTAATCCATTTCTGTCAGGGACATTTCAGATTTGGTGGGGTCCATCAGAAACACCTTCTCATTGTTACAGAGCTGGAACTCCGTGTTTAGGGAGTAGACAACGGGAACTGGGCGGTTTGTCTGCTGGAAGGCGATGGGGATCAAAAACCTGCAGTTGGGACAAGGAAGGGAACAAAGGACAGGTGAGGTCTGGACACACATGCACCCCAAGCCCAGCAATGCTCCAACGCCCTGAGCACAGACACTTCTGGTTGCAGGGAGGCTCCTGAGCCAAAGAGGAGGTCCCAGCCCTCCTCCTCTCCATTCCTGCTGCTGTTGTGGGACCCCACAAACACCCCAAAGGGGCTGACACTATCCTGCAGCAGTGGGGATGAGGCCTCCTTACCGCTCCGGAGCGTGAGCCGTGCAGGGCAGGGGCTTGTCTCCAGGCTCTGCCCATGGCTGTGTGGGCTGGACAGTGCAGGGGATTAAGAAGATGGTGTACTCTCCAGAGTAGTCCTTCCTGGGAACAGACAGGAGACCCTGCAGTCACCAAACAGAGCTCAGAGCGGTTCACCCACAGCAGCACCTCTCCCTTGCCCCAGAAATGACCACCCAGCAGATGCCCAAGGGCCAAATGGGACCTGGGGTGTCCAGTGAGGCCTCTGAAATACATGGTCACCTCTGGGACCTACCTACCCAAGGCTTCACTGCTGGAAAAATGCCTTTATAAGGAGCTGAGCTGATTTTTCCCTCAGCAGAGGATTTCCAGCTCTGAGCCCTTGACCAAGGCTGGCTCCTGAGCATTCCACACTATCCCTGTGGCTGCTGGAAGGGCACCAGGAAGAACTGTGGGAAGCTGCTGAAGGGCACTGACCCCACAGCCCTCACCTGTTGTAGGAGCTGGTTGCTCTCCAGAGCTGGTAGGGCGAGTCAAAAGTCTGAGCGCTCCACAGCAGCTGCAGGTCAAACTCGATCCCTCCCAGGTGCTCTGGAGTCACTAAAGAAGACCTGACATCTGGTAGGCTGTGGTGCTCCATGACAAAAAGCCCTGGAGGGGAGGACAGGGAGGTGACAGGTAAGGCAGAGCACGGAGAGACCCCATGCCGTGCACCTCAGCACAGAGGGGCTCCTGGTGGGAAGAGGGACTCATCATGCTGCCTGTGTTTCCACTGACTTCACTGCTTCCTGCCTCTGCCAGGGTCACTGCTCTCACCTCTGAACTTGGCCTGTGTCTTGAACTCGATGACCAGGCGGCCGTCGTCGCGGATGTAGATCCGGATGATCTGCAGCCGGGCTGAGAGCACGCTGTCCGTCTGGATCCCTGTAGGGCACAGGCACTGGGGAGCACACACAGCACACCCCTCCCTGGGTGGGTCCTGCCAGCCCCAGGAGCACTGGGGAGAGCTCCAGAAGGCGTGGTTTGATTGGGGTCATCCTCCAGTGAGCCAGAGAGACACTTCCCCCATTATCCACGTGCCTCCTAAGCCTCCCCCAAGCATAAAGCAAGTCAGTGTTCCGAGTTTTCCCCATCTGTGACAGCCAGGGGAACATGGTGCAGCTGCCACATGGGAACCCTGAAAAGTGTCCAAGACATCACTCCAAATAACCCACAGAACTCCAAGGAAGGGAGAGCTCTTTTCCTGCAGTGCCAACTGTGCCCATGAACAGAGGGGCTGGCTAAGCTGGCACATGCCTGGACTCCGCCTGCACGCCCTTTCCTCATGGATCAGGGCTGTGGTGTCAGTGCAGAAACTAAGGACAAAACAAGGAGCCAATCCTCCTGCAGCCTTTGGAATGCCTCAGGCTTACCTGTCCTCCACAGAACAGTGTCATAGAAGAAGGAGAACTCCATCTCTGTGTGATGCTCCAGGGAAGCCCAGCCCCTCGGTGCCGTCACGTAGATGTAGGACACGTAGAGAGGGACGTGGACCGTCAGGAAAGACTGAGCAGAGTCCCGTACCTGGCAACAAAACCCAAGAAAGGGGGTTATGCACCTTCCACATGAAGGCAGAGGTGACTCTCTGAATGTTCTTTATTGTAGGTACTTTACACAAACCTGTGTTTAAATCAGGGTCGGGGCTAAGGCTCGTTGGTGCCGTGGGACAAAGGAGCCGAGGGTACCATTTCATCTCTAAACCCCCCAGTTTCCAAGGCTGTGAATTAAAATTCAGCAATTCTGCTGGCTCAGGCCTCCCCCAGCTCTCCATTTAGTATCTGCAGAGTGCAGCTGTGCTCTGAGAGCCCCAGAGAGTTCAGGCAGACATGCCAGCCTGGCTCCACAGGCTCCACTGGGCAGTTGTTCAGGCCAAGTAGCTCCTTTGGATTTGTGCAAATAATTGGAGCTATAAAAGGAAAGTTAGCAAAGTATTCCAGGTGGGCAAGAATTAAAAGGGATTATGCTGGCCATAACATTCTGACTGGGAATTTAATGCAAGAACCTAAGTATGATGAGATACTCACTGGGGTGGGATGTACATGGCTAATGCAGCCATGAGAGGGCAGTGAGAGACACCGAATAGTGAAAGCTACTGATTTATACAGCACTTCTGGCTTTTGCTCTGCCAGTCTGTTAATTAAGAAATAAGTTAAAAAATCCCATGACCCCGCTATGTTGTGGATCACACACTGATCTGCCTCTGCTCTGTCCTTTGCTTATTCCTTTGGGGTGAGAACATGGTCAGAATTGTAAAAGAATAGAGCCCAGCTCGGAATGTTTTGTATTTTCAGTGTGGCTTGATATTTAAAAAAACTACTTTGCTGATGCTTTGAAGATTACGAGAATAAAATCTAAGTTAATTAAGGAAAATAAATGAATTCAGTGCACACGGTACTTTTCCAGGTCAAGGGGGGAAAATGCAGGATCCAGCTGCAGCACAGAGCAGCAACTACACATAAGTGAGAAAGCTCTGGGTGATGTGGAATGGCTTTGGGTGAGCCTCTCACCTGGAAGTCAGCAGTGACAGAGCCCCCACAGACATCAATCAGCTCAGTCATGTCATAGTAGGCATCGAAGGTCCAAATGCAGCTCTTGAGGTTGAGGTGCTGGTAGAGCTGGATGGTCTTGGGCTCCCTCACGGTGGGGTCCAGCTGGTAAGGGCGGTCATAGCCCGGGCCCAGCACGAGGCTGTCAGGGGTCACTCCCTCCAGGAACCCTCCCTCTGGATGGAGACACAGCAGCACACTGAAACAGCCTGAGGTCTCCTCTGCACTCCTGAACCATGGGAGCTCCACTCCCTTGGCTGTGCTGGAGGTCAAACTGAATATACACAGGTCATCATACACAGGGGAAAAATGTTATAGGAGTGGGGTAAGAAGCCTAAAAATCCAACTTCTGGACTTACTCATCCAAGGCTGAAATTAACCTTTAAGAAACAAGGAACAGCTTGAGTATGGAATTATCAGAATGAAGCACAACCCACTGCCCACCATGGAACAAGCATGGATCTCATTCCCTGGGGTGCCAAACACACGAACTGCCTGGTTTTTTTCAGGCAGTAAATGTATTTTCCTGCTTCTTGTTGCCTCATGTCCCATCCCCTCAGTGACCCAGACACAGCAATTCAACCCTGCAGCTCCCTCTTTAACCACATGGATATCACAAGAGAGATTTGAAAAGCAGAAAATCACAATCTCCTCCAACAGAGGAATGTTTAAACATTCCCGTGCATGGAATCCTCTCTGGTCGCTGCTGTTGGTACAACAAGATTAATTATCATTTACATCATGTCAAGAGAGCCCAGAGGAAGACAAAGCCACCTTCTCTGCATTTCCTTCCTGGTTTCCACGCTCAGGAAGCAAAGTTCAAGGTTACCTGAGATGCCTCTGAGGTCTCTGACGGTGACCAGGTTGGAGCACACGTGCTGGTGCCTGTAGATGGACTCAGAGAGGAGGAAATGCAGGTTGTGCAGCGGCAGGGTGGAGATGAGGGGCAGCATCCCATCCTGGTGGGGAATCTGCACAGAGATGTGGATCCTGCAACAAGCAGCACATGAGACAGCAGAAAACAGCAGCCCTGGCAGGGGTGAGAGCCTCATGCATCCCCCCCAGGCCCTACAGCAGCTCAGCTCAGCCCAGCCAGGTTAGCCTGAGGTTTTAGTTTCACCTGGAATTCCCCAGCTACACATCTGCTCCTTAAGCTGTCCCACCAACTCCCAGTTCCTGAGGGGAAGGGAGAGTGGGAGCTCTACTCTGAGCACCCCACAGTGCATGGAAGGATGTGGTTTCACACACATGTGGTCCTCACAATCCCAGGGGGCTGGTGAAGAGCTGCACTCCCCACTTCTCCAGGCTCATACCTGTTGGGATGCTCCTTGTGCTTGACATCCAGGTACTTGAGTGTGGCAATGAAAGACTGTGCCTGGAACCCTCTGGCTGTCCCTGCAACCACAGGAGTGTGACAAATGGCACTGTCTGTGCCTATGGTCACCACGTTGCTCCTCAGGGGAGTCCCCACATGGCCAGCCTTGTCCACAGCCTTGGCCACACAGCGCACATGGAACCGCCGGCTGAAGTAAATGCTGTCCAGCACCTGGGGGAGCGAGGAGGGAGAAATAACTGCTGCTTTCAGCAGGCTCAGGGAAGAAGAGTGCTAAAAAAAACCCCAAAATCCCCAAGGAAGCACCAGGCCAAGCCCCTCGTCCAAGGGAAGTTTAGCCTTTGACGCCTGTGCTCCTGCAGCTCCACTGTGCTGGTACCTTGTGGTTGACGCTCGTGAAAGGGGTGTTGTCGGTGATGGTCTCGAAAGGCGACCTGGCTCCATTCCCATCAGTGGGAGCTGCCACTTCCCAGCTGAACTGTATGGAGGACTGGTTGATCCCAGCCTCGCTGCAGCGTTCCCTCATGACAGTGTGCTTGGGGAAGTGAGGGTCACAGGGGGTGACACAGATCAGGGGGTAGCCTGGGGAAGGGGATCTCTTAGCACCGTCCCTGGTCACTTCTTCCACCCGGTCGTAGTCAGCCAGGGTGACAACCTGCAGGGATGGCAGAACTCACCTGGGGCTGAGGGAAGGGGTGGAAAAAGCCACCCTTCCCTCCCACCCAGTCACTGCAGCTCTTCACTCTATTTCATTTCAGTCTGTACTCGAAGGGCACTAAATCACATCTGCTGCAATGAGCGACTCACCACGGGAGGTGCTGGGAGAATCAGGCTCCCCGCTGCCTCCTGATCCAAAATAGTTACTGTTGCAGTGCTGGTGTCTCCAAGAACTGCTTCCACTGGATCATCTGGGCCCAACACCAGAGAAAAGGACTCGTGCCATTCCCGGTCTTCATTGGACATGATCTCCACCTTAAATACGATGTGGGTCACACCTGGGCAAGGCAATGCAATAAAAACAGAGAGAACTCGATTCATCATCACAGACTTGCCCTGAAGTTCTTGTGAAAACCCTGCAAGCTGCTGCTCCAGGCTGTGACCACGGAGACATTCATGATAAAATACACATTATAAATTTTATTGCCACTCATTGCTGCTAATAATTTAGCTCTGTCCCCACAGGAGTCTGCTCTAGACATAAAACTCCAGCTATGACAACTGATCCAATCGATCCACTGACAGATTTACTAGCAGATGCCACCTGAGGATTAATAATGGCTGTCTTGTAACTGTCTGCACTAAAAATTTAGGATGCAAAGCACATTCCCACCCCTGCTCTCTCTCACACCCATATGCAGAGCTGTTTGGTGAAGGCCTCTTTGTCCAGCAAGACGGTCTGAGCTGTTCCACTGGATCCTGACAACTCTGTGTTGAGGCTTACATCCTCTGAGGATGATTCCACTCTTGCCTGCCAGTTGCCAGTGCTTCCTCCTCTGGTCTGATCACCCTTTGCTTAACACACCAGCTTTTTTTATAACAAAATTACAGCAGCCAGAAGAGGAGGGGGAAAAGGACACATTTAATGTGAGGAATAGGGAAAAGTCTTGCCACCCACCTGTAACACACTAAAGAGCTGGACAGGTTGTACTTCCCACAAAGACTGTGCTGAGCCCAAGAGCAAACCCCAAATCAAACCTAACCCCCCAAATCTAAGGGTATATTCTGCCTTCTGACAGTCACTGGGAGCAGTTAGACCCGTGTTGTGTTGTAAACCTCATGCAACAAGTGGCTTTTTCCAAACCTCCTGAATGCCCTGATATGCTGCCTTGGATTGAGCTGGCAAAATGCCAACTGCTTAATACAGTGTCAGTCTCTCTCCTCCTCTCACTGAGAAAAGGGAGAGAGGAAAAAAAACTGGAAACTCAAAACAAGTTTAAACTTAAACTAATTCTATATATTTCTACAGAAAAGAGAAAATGAAAAGAAAACTACAATATAACACACACTTACACAAGTTAGATATAATAACAATTTTCTACTTGCCACTGAAGACAGATCTCATCACTCTGCATCTATAAAGCACCCCAAAAGACTCTCAGCAAGCAACAGAAAGAAAGAATAAAACCAGAATTAAACCAAAATGGGATGTAGTGGCAGCAACAGCCAGGCCCAGCACAGCAGGACAGCAGCAGTGTGTCCTGTCTCTTCTGCAGACATGATGCTAACTGAGAAACTCCTCCTCCTCCTCCTCTACTGTATTAATATCTCAGTTTGGCGTCATCTGGTATGAAATATCTCTTTGGTTGCTCATGTCAGGTCATGCTTGTCCCCTCTGATCCATGTCAGATTATCAGGGTTTACTAAACCCAAGGCCTGGCTAAAACCACCACACCTGCACAGAGTGCCCCTGGTCACGGCCCCACTCCAGCCCTCCCTCCCAGGCCCCCTCACCTGGGCTGAACTTGAGCAGGCGGCTCTTGGGGTAGTAATCGAGCCCGGCCTGCGCGGAGCCGTCGCGGGTGCTGCAGCGCACTCGGGATGTCCTGTTCTGGTCCCCTCTGCGCACCACCCTGATGGGCAGCACCGCAACCCCCTCGGGGCCCGGTGGCTCCCGCACCTGGTACGCGGCTTCCTCAAACTCGATGGTGGGGGCTGAAGGAAGAGCAGGGAACAAAGGACCCTGAGATGAGCTCAGTTCATTAAAACTTGGTTGTAACAATGCCAAGGTCATGGGCTCAAACCCCTATGTCGGCCACTGACTTAAGAGCTGGACTCGATGATCCTTGTGGGTCCCTTCCAACTCAGAATAGTCTGGGATTCTGCGTGATGAAAGAGCCCCAGGTTTGCACACCTGGCTGCTTCCAGGTGGAGGACACTCAGCAGCCAAGGTGAGAGAAGCTCAGCTCCTTTTAGACTCATCTACACTCCTTCAGAGCAACTCAGGTCACAATGGGTTGAGTGTAATTTAGGGCCAGATCCAACAAGTGTACTGGGCTACAGAGGATGGCAAATGATTCTCCCGTCCCTGCCTCCCACAGATCCATGCCATGTGCTGGTGCTGCAGTGACGGCAAAAGGACCTGACACCCCCCCTTTTCCACACAGATCTCTCCAGGCTATGATGCTGTGGAGGGGAAGCACAGCAACTCTCCTTGGAACTGCAGGGGAATGGGAAACAGGACAAGTTCAAGGACTGTTACTGACCCCTCCGTTCAGCCCAGCCCATGCACACCAGTGACCTGCACACAGAGCTGTGACTGGCACTGAAGGCATCTCTGTGTACTAAGCTGAACCCAAAACTGCTGCTGGGACTGTGCTGACTCCTTCAGAACCACAAAAACATCCTTGCTGAGCATCCTCACTTACCATCTTCATCATTGGTGACAGTTATGGTGGTCATGTCCATCTTCCCAATCCTAGCTCCACTCCAATGGTTTCCAAGTGGGCTACCAAGATAGACCTGGAACTGCTCTTCTGGTTCAAAGGCAGAGTCATCACTGATAGAAACACTGCAGTTCTTCACCTAAAGCCAAGTAAAGGGGGAAAAAACAGCAAATACTGATAAATCTGAGAAAGCCATGAAAGGCCAGGCTGTACTTCCCTACCCAGGGTTTCATGGCTGAGTGCTGTCCATCCTGGAAGAAACACTTGGATTTTTAGGGCTGCTGTTTCAGTGTGGACAAACCACACTATCACATGATGAGACACAGCAGCAAAGACTTCTCTTTCCACAAACCCACAGCTCCCTGCTACAACAACCCCGAGTCCTCCTGACACACAGGATTTGCATTTCATGATTTAACCAGTTTAATCATGAAACACACAACCCCTTCACAGTCAGGTCATACTACCAGGACAAGAATTTGTGTCAGCTATGAAAGCAGTTTGGACAGCCTCTGTCAGCTCCTTCTGACAACACAGAGTCAAGGAGGAGATCTGAGCCCCTCTGAGCCATGTTTTTTCATTCTGCCAGGTTCAGCTGACCTTTTCCCCTTTCAGGAAAGTGATGCGAGACTCCTCAGCGTTCCTCCTCTCTGTGAAATCCTCCATGATTTGTGCTGTCTGGCTCCGGGTGTAGCACCTGACAGAGGACTCATAGCTCAGGTCCCCGGTGCGGAATATGGGGATGTGCAGAGTCCCCTCCTTCTCCTTCGCCGTGTAGGTGTCCTTGATGAACTGCATGCTGGGCACTGCAGGGGGTCATACAAAGAGTCAAGCAGTGCTGAAGCTCCACAGAGAGCCAAGAGGCTGGGATGAACTGGATGGAGCTGCCAGGGGTAACTCACCATCTTGAGAGATGTCATTGATGGCTACGATGGCTTGGAATGGCTTTGCCAGCTCAGCTCCGTGGGGTGAGCTGAGATAAACAACAAATGTCTCCAGCCCTTCTATCACCGGGTACTGAGCGTCGTCCAGGATTGTCAGGGAGCAGAACTGGGAGGAAGGCAGAAGTCCTGCTCTTAGAGGTGCAAAGCTTTCATCCTTCCCGGAATCCGCATTTGAGGGGTCTAATGTCAAGCCTTCATGCCAGGCATATCATGGCAGATATACACAGAAACACAGGAGAAGTGTCACCAGACAGAGCAGACTCATCAGGAGTCCACATGGCTCCTCACCTCTTCAGTCTTGCCTGGCCTGAACTCTATTTTCCTGGAGCTGGGGACATAATCAACTCCTGGGCTGGCAGATGGAGGGTCTGACGTTCGGGTGGCACACCACACCGAGGTGGGGCTTGAGAGATCAGGGCCCTGGCGCAGGACTGGAATCTCAATGTTTCCTGCATCACCCGTGGCACACGAGAGAGAACAAGGTGAGAAAACAGCCAGATACACACCACAAACCCACCCCTTTGCCTTCAGCAACGCCTTCCCCCTTCCCCACTTCTCCTGCCCCCAGCCTTCCCCACAGGGGCAGAGGGATCCCAGAGCCCTTCTGCACACTTTGGACAGCTGTGCTCCTGCGGGACCTCCCCCGCTCCTCACCTGCAGCCTCGCTGACGGTGAAGGTGGCGTTGCCCAGGAACACTGTGGAGGCATCGTTGGGCCCCGCGATGAAGACGTTGGCTGATGCCCGGCTGCCGACACGGGCGTTGTCCGAGGCATCAGCCAGAACAATCTCAAACTCCTCCTCCTCTTCATATTCACTGTCATCGATCAGCATGACGTCACAGGTCACCAGGGTGACATCTGGCCCAAAAACGAGCCGGTTCTCATCTGCCATCCCCCGGGACTTGAAGTCGGAGCCAGATTCCAGCATATAAAGGCTGCTCCCCGTGGCGGATTTGGGGACGGTGTAGCAGATGGCAGACACGGTGCTGCTGGTATCCCCTGGGAAGCAACAGAAAAGCCCCTTAATTCCATGGAAATACTTTCACTCTATTTGGTGGAGACCTCTGCCCTCTGCCACTGTTCCTCCCATGGGGCTCCTTCCTGGCTCGACCCACCTTTCCTTTCAACAGGAGCCGAGAGGAACCCGGCGCTCTCACTGACATGGAAGGTCCTCCTGTCGAACTGCAGGGTGGGCTCATCCTCAGGGTCGGCGATGGTGACGGTGGCCCGGGTGATGTTCCCCAGCAGAGCATAGGCTGGCATGCTGAGCTCCACAGAAAAGCTCTCCGTGCCCTCAAAGACGTCATCGTCGTTGATGTTGATGGTGCAGGCCTTGGTGGCCTCCCGCTCCTCGAACTGCACCTGGAAGGCAGGACACCAGCTGCTCTCCTTGGACTGGGTCTGGAGCTTCCTTGGTGTTTATATCTCTTTCCATCACTTCCTTCCTCCAGGCCCGAGGGTGGGTATGGTCAGGCTGTCCCTTTCCCGGCATCCCCAGCCTACCTGCCCTGCATACTCCACGTAGTCCTGCTGTCCCGGCTGTGCCCCGGGGCCGGCGGTGGCCGTTCCCTGCTCTGTGCGGCACAGCACAATGGCGTACTGGTTGAGGTTCCCGACCCGCCTCACGGTGATGCTGACAGAGCCAGAGCTCTCCCTGACCTTGTAGCTGGAAAGAGATCAAGCAGGTACAGGTAACAGGCTGGGGAGCAAGCCCTGTGTGTCTGGTTAGGTGATACTGAGCACTGTGGACTCTGTGTGAGTGTGCCCTGCATGGAAAATCTATGGACACGAGTAGCCAGGGACTCGGGCAAAGGGCAGCTGCTCCATGGTTTAGCCTGGCAGGCCCCTCTCCTCACAGACAGAATTTCATTCCTGCGCTGTAGGGCCCAATCACACTCACCTGGTGTGTGTAAAGCTGAGGAGAGACCACTGGACATGGAAGATGTTGCCACTGACCATGTTGGGTTTGCTGTCCTTCACTAGGAACTGAAAGCTGTCTGTGGTCTCCTGAGCCTTCTCCTTGTGCATCACATACCGAATGAGGCCTTGGTTCACATCCTCTGCCGGGAGGAGACATCCAGTGAGGCAACATAGCAATCCAAGGGCAG
The DNA here is from genome assembly GCA_013396695.1 of Sakesphorus luctuosus. Classification (NCBI taxonomy): domain Eukaryota; kingdom Metazoa; phylum Chordata; class Aves; order Passeriformes; family Thamnophilidae; genus Sakesphorus; species Sakesphorus luctuosus. The sequence continues at coordinate 11,664 of VWZD01010155.1, forward strand.
TTCTGCAGACACTGCAGGGACTGGGGGCTCCACAGTGCCGTAGGAAGCAGCTACCCCCTCACTTCCCCTTCCTGATGGAGGGCCCCTCAGCCCTGCAAGAGTGATCTTCCCACACACTGCTGACTCTGCAGTGCTGGCTACACATCTACCAGACCCTGTGATGATCTATAACTCCTCTTTACTGTCCCCAGTCACATCTCCAGCTCTAACAAGTCTGGAGAACCTGAGTGTGCTAAATGACACAGGCTGGCATCTATTAAGAAATTAAAAGATTTCTGCAACTGAGAGCAAAGTCCAAGGCTTATTTCCTACACACTTTGGAGATGTGCCCTTGTCTTCTCCATTCCCATCTTTTTTTTCCTTATCTTAACAAACTGAAGGAAAAAAGCAGCCCAGCTCCATACCCTGTGTAAAGGTGGTCACAGCTGTCCCTGGTTTCAGCTTGTTCTCCACATGACCATTTCTGGGACCAGTTGTTACCTCGTAGATGAGCTGTTTGTCATCTGTGTCAGGATCTGTCGTCAGTAATTCCTTCTTAGTGATGAGGTTGGTTGCCTGGATTAAAGCCAAACCAACAGAGTACAATCCTGGAGCTCCAGCAGTGCAAGTCTGATTGACTGTACACACAAAAAGCCCAACCATCCCTCTGTCAAACAGAGACAGTCACTTTTTAGTACAATTTCTTACTACAGTGTGTTCCAATCTTTTTTTCCTGGGAAGAACTGAAGTGTTTCTTTGCAGTTAATGCTGGGTCCTCAAAAATAAGCTGAGAGAGGGGGTTTTGTTTGGACTTTGGTGGAACAAAGGCATGTCACAGCAAGAAATCCCTACACCCTATCCTTGGAAAGCCATGTATCCCTGCTGTGGCTGCTGCAGAACATCATCAAGACTTCTCCACCATCAGCAAAGTTGAATATACACCCTGGAGCAGAGGGATTAGCTTTATCACAGAAATAAAAATGCTGAAGGAACAGGATGTTTTTCCCCGAAGCTCCTTCCCCTGGAAGAGCCTGAGAAACAACCCAAGCAGAGCCCAGGCAGGTGGTTACCTGTCCATCCACGTGCTCCAGCCACTGCAAACCCAGGTTGGTGACCACCCTGGGTGTCCCATCATCCACGGGGAGAACATCCACTCGGAACGGCTGCGGTGCTGCTGTCACCACCTGGCACAAGTTCAGAGAGACAGATGTGACTTTGAGAGTCTCAGCCTCACCCACCACTGGCTGGGCTGGGTTCAAGGTGTCTCTCACAGCCCTCCTCCTGCCCTCACCTGCTTCCCACCATCCTCCACGAGGAAAAAGGGGTTGGTGCCGTCGGACACGGTGAAGGTGAAGCGGTCGCTGAGGGAGCTGCTGCCGTCGTGGCTGTAGCTGATGCGGCTCTGGTAGATGTCCCCCATGGTGAAGGTGGTGGCACGGTGCTGGCGCTGCCCGTTGGCGCTGCTGCGCTCGAGCAGGCCGTGCCGCGGCGGCTGCACCACCGTGAACGTCACCGACTCCACCTGCGCCGAGGACACGGATGGCAAAGCTCGGGACACGGCCTCAGGAATGGGACAGGAGTGTCCCTCCAGCCCAGAGAGGGACCCTCTGCCCACACAGCTTCCACAGCACGGGGTTCCCAACCAGAACTAACGCAGCCCCACACACAGAACTGGTTGTCCCCATCCCTCTCCTAAGGTGGCTTGTCAGGGTGACAGTGTGTGTGTGGATCTCCTGATGTCTGAGGTAACTGATGAATGCACCCTTAAGGACCAGAGAGCCACCTGTAGAATGTGGGACACCTTGTAACCAGTAGGATCTTTCCATGTATGCTTAGTGAACTACTAACCAATAGTGTGCTAGCATGTTATATACAAGAGGACATAAAAGTGAGGCTGTAACTAAAAATAAAGTTCTTGGTCTTTGGTGTAAGCCTTCTGATCAGACTGCAGCCTGAGTTTGTCTCTGCCTCCTCTGACCACCACAAATCCACCTTACCCCGACAGTGGCTCATGACAAAACATGGCCCCAAACTGCAGGTTTGGCTGGTCTGAGGCAGCTCCCAGCCCTGTGACAGGTCTGTGAGCACAAGAGCAGCCCCCTCATCCTGCAGCCATTCCAGGCAATCTGTCCCCTGCCACTTCCCACCACAGCAAAAACCCTTGGGGCAGGATTTTGGCTCAAGGCAGGAACAGGCAGCCAGGAGCTCTCTTGCTGCAGGGAAGTGGCAGTGAGTTAGAGCCAATCCTGCAGCCAGACCCAGGAGGTGGCAATGTCATTTCCATCCATGCTAGGCATAAACTCAGTGTAAAGGCCAGGCCTGTGTCTTTAAGCAGAAGTCCATTTTCCTGAGAGCCCAGATGTGCAGCAGAAGAGGGGAGGGAGGAGGCAAGAGGGAGTGCTGCCTTACCTCTGTGTCAGCATCTGTTGCTTTAAGCTCAAACTCGGTGATGGTTTTCCTCACCCCCTCCTGAACGGTCATCCCGAGGCTTTGCACTATGGGTAAGGAGTCATCCACGGGGTTTATGGTGATGTCAAACGTCTGGCTCACCTGGAACAGGAGGAAAAGCCTGTGATGAACTCAGCCTTCCAAGAGTGCAACTCCATTGCAAGACCACAGTGACCCTCAGTTTGGGTCACTTCATTTCAGCCTTGTCTGGTGACTAAATCTGAGCTTCTAAGCCCAGATCATGTGACCATGACCTTTTCTATCCCTCCCCACTAACTCATTCTCCCTCTTTCTGTGGTATTTATAGGCATCCACTTTCACTCCCTCTCTCATTCTACTTTGCCCCTCTCCCTCTGTGTGCAGCTCTGATTTTCCTCTTTCAGAAAGCAGGCAGGAGACATTTCCCAAGGGTCTGACTGTCGTCACTGCACTGTCAGTGCGCTGGATCAAAGCTGAGCTCCAGGAGCAACTGGCAAGCAGGGGAAAACCAGACACTCAGATCCTGGTAAACCACTCTCATGAGGCCACAGCACAGTGTCCTGTTCCCTGCACAGGGCTCGCTGCTCTCCCTGTGGGATGGAGGAACTCTCACAGCAAGAGAAGCAGGAGCAGCCACCTCTGCCCACAACAAGTTCTGACTTGGGCAAAAGCCACGCTGGGACTCACCTCGTTCACCCCATCAGACACAGAAAAGGTGAAGGCATCCATGTGCTTTTCCACGTCACTGGTGTGAACATACTGGATGCTGCGAGAGGCCAAGTCTGCCTGGCTAAAGGAGTCAATTCTCACCCCTAGAAAAAGAACAACAGGGGAAAATGTGTAAAGAAAGAACAAGGCAGGGAAAAACTACAGGAAGCTGGATGTATCTGTCCCATGAACCTCAGCTGGCACAAAGCCTCCTAGAAACTCCTTCTGCAAAGTCCAGTCCAGGCTTCTTCCCAAACTCACAGTCTTACAAAGGCACCTCACGCTGTCAGGACTTCCTGTTGGGGATGGGCCTCTGGGGGCTGAGGGGGAGAAAAATGGTTCATGTAACACTTGGCTTGTCACTGCTGGGCAGGACTAACCCAACCATGGCATCACTGGGTATGAGGTAAAGGTCTCCTGGCCTCCCAGCAGTTTTCCAAAATGCCTTCCAAGTCTCTGCTCTCTCTGCCCTTCCTTGTACTCCTGCATTTAGAACAGACTAAGTCCCATATCCAGCAGTGATTCATAGTGACAACTTTCCAGGTCATTAGGTGTGACACAGCCACAGAAAGGGAGCTGACAAGCATTTTAAAAAGCACTCGAGCTTTTTAACTCTCACTGCTGTGTTTGACAGTTTTACTGCTGTTAACTACAAACACCCTGACAAAAAGTTTGCCACCAATATATCACCCAAAATGGCTACTGACAAGTATTGGCCACACAACAAAAGACACCAGATCTGGTATAAATAATGGAGCCAAAAGGGAAGGACCAGCCAAGATTTCCCCAGAGCTCATTAGCTTTAAAGGTTTGGGTCCTCTTTTGAACACTCCAGTACTCTCTCCTTAGGTGTAGGTCATTTAAATCTGTAGAACAATTCCTTTCCAGTCTGTGACTCTCTATCTTTCTTAGTCCACCACAGACAGGAAAAAGCACAGAAATCAGAATCATCACATTTTAAACAACAGAAGGAATTAAATCCTTAACCCAGGTCTCCAAAGTACAAGATCCACTGTTTAGTTTGCAATTCAGACAAAAATATTGCAAGTTTTTAATTTACTCTCAGCAGGGGGTTTGCTTTTTATAACTTTCATTCATTATTCCTGCCCTTTCAACATGAGAGGATGAGGCAAATCACACACTAAATCTCAGCTGCACAGGGACTGTCTGCATCTTGAAAACACACACAGCAGATACTTCCACTTTAATCTCATGTTAATGAGAAATCTAATGGTAAGAAGAAATATAATCTTAGATGAGTATAATTAAATCAGAAGAGCATACTATATGACAGCAGAGATTTAGATTAATTCATCAGAGAGGGGCAGCACACTCACACTGTCAGCAGGCAGCTCTAAAATTCAGATCACATTTGCAGGAGTTGCACAGGATGGACCAACTCCCCTCCCTGAAGGACCAGAATTCATTATCCAGCATATCCATCACACCCTGACGTAGATTCCTTTTAAACTAACGCAGTGGATAGTCCCCTTCCTCTCTCTAAGGCATAGCTAAAGGAAAGAGGCTGGATTTTAGGGATCAAGGGACATACTGGCCACAAGGGGGAGAGAAAGCAAGTTGTCTGTTCCCCAAGGTGGGCTCTGTTTCCATGGACATCATGGGATGGATTCTTTGGGGCACTGTGCTATTCACAGCAAAGGCTGAAGGTCTCCCTGGTCTTGCAAAAGCAGTAAAAAGGGCACAAATTGGCCCAGAGGGGGAATAAGTCCCCAGCTGTGATTCTCAGGCTGCCTTGCCTCCACTCACCTTATTCTCCAGCTCTCTGGGCTAATGACCATTTGATTCCCAACAGGAAACAGAATTCTGTGCTGCAGCCTCCAAGCACATTGTTGCTGCAGCGAATCTTTAGGGGTCAGAAGCCTTGCTGCTCCAAAGACCCAATGGAGGGACACACTCCCCTGCTCACCTGGGGAGGCCACGTGCTCCAGGTGTCCCAGCTGTGGCTGCAGGGTGACCTTGTACTGGAGCTGGGCAGGCTGGCTGTCCTGGTCGGTGGCCGAGAGCTGCAGGGTTGTGATTGTCTTCGCCGAGTTCTCATCCAACACCAGCCCTTTGTTAGTGATGATGGAGGGGGGAAATCTGTTCTCTGGAAGGGTTAAGTACAAAGCTGAGTTAGGAGACAGTCACCCTCCTTCCCTTGGTGTTATTCACATCAGGTGCTTGTGCTCACACAAAAGACAACACACACACACACAAACACACAAACGTTTTGGTAATTCTGAAACAGGAACTTTGGGTTTGGCATTGAGGGGATGGAAACATTAGAATGTCTTAAAGACAATTTAAACTGTATGAAGGTATTACGGAGAATTTTTGCTACCTTTTCAGTAAATTTGCCAGAAGATAAAGAACTAATTCTTACACCCACAAATTCTCCCCACATCCCTCATTTCAAAGGCCTTTGAACTGACAGCTCATCAAAACCACATCTCAAGAACTACATCTTCACTAGCAGTACATGTGGGATGGGAAACTGTGAAGGCCTGGGCTCTGCAGCAAAGCAAACACAACTCCAGCACTCTCTTTTACCTAATACATGGATATGGAAAACCTGGTCCCTCAGTTTGTTGCCATCTGCATCGATCACATCAAAGGTGAAGGGGAAAGTTCCGCCGGGATCCCCTTTCCCGTGGCTGTAAACCACTTGCCCTGGAGAGAGGGACAGGAGAAAAGAGGTGCTTTGTTAGAGGCTGCATCACTTCATTCATAGTTTGGAAGGAGGCACCACCAGCTGAGGGGCTTGACAGAGCCCCTGGATCAGGGGTTCACTACTTGATTTATTCTTTTTGTCCTGCTGAGAGAGACTTTTTAACATTTGCTTAATGATTGATTTCTTTGCTCTGATATAACAATCTTACTGTACTTCTTTCCCTTGCCTGTTTCAGGTCATCCTCCCCCTCTCACAAGGATCAGAGAATCATGGCATAACTCCAGTTGGAAGGGACCCATAAAGGTCCAACTCCCTGCTCCTTGCAGGGCTACCTAAACCAGCCACATATTTGCACTGACTATCTGAAATCCAGCCTCTCACCTTTGTTTATATCAGCCTGGGTGAAACTTTTGAAGGGTCCTTTGGCAGAGAGCTGGACTGGGCTATCAGTTTTGGCCAGCTGCAGATGGCCCCTGCTGGGATCCCTCCTCAGCACAAATCTGAGCGTGGAGTCCCCAGAATAACCTGCTGCTGCTTTCAAGTGCTGAGCTGTGAGTGGGGCTGCAGAGCCTGGACCAGGGAAAGAAGTTCACAATCAGCTTCAGCAGTAACTGGTTCAGACTGGCCCACCCAGCAGCATCAAGCAATGCCATTCCCATACCAGCTGGGAGCTGCAGGTCCCTGTTGACAGCCAGTGTGGGGGACTGCTGCTTGGGCAGCTCCACGGAGAACTGCAGCCTCCCTGCCCGTGTGTAGAGCCCATCCGTGACGGAGAAGCCGAACTCATCGGAGTGAGCTGCTGCCCCGCTCTGAGTGTACACGATCAGCTCCTCCAGAATGTCCTGGTAGGTGAAGGAGGAGCCCCTGGACAGCACCTGGCCACGCTCTGGGGGCTCTGCTGCGCTCTGCCTCCTGCGGAGCTGACCTGGCAAACAACAGAGGGATCACAGTGATGGCAATGACACAGCCTGCTGGGGACATGGGCCCTGCCCTGGCACCCTGCCTGGCTCTGTCACCTGACAGGAGATGCCACTTGACAACACGAAAAGGGGAACACAACAGGGGACTTCCCAGCGAAAGGCGTGTAGCACCCTTTTCTCCACTCCCACAAAGAGCAAGGGACAACTCTCAAAGAATAGGACTGTTCTGAAGCACAGTCCTGTGGCTGCTGGTCCAAATGTGCTTTATCCAACGTGCCAGGCTCCTCTCCCACCCTGGGGGCTGTTACACACACACAGGTATGAAGACACACAGACATTGACACAAAAAGACTCCTCTTCCCTCACCCCCTCAGCTTGCCAGGACTTACCATGCTCAGGACTTTTGCTCACCACGATGACCAGCTCACTGTTCTGGGTGTCCAAGTCCTGCAGGCTGAGGGAGGTGTTGGAAACCACCACCCCAGAGCCCCCCTGCACTCGGACAGGCTCCAGCACCATCTTTGGGGGCTCATCGTTCTGCCTCTGCACAAAGGCACACAGTCAAAAAAGGGAAAGGAGCATAGGGAAAAGACCCACCTGAATGAAACACAAGCTCCCAAATGACAATAGTGGTGCTGACATCACCACACTCTCCAAATCTATCCAGCATCATGCCTGCTTCCAAGAAGGAGGACACACCAGAGTGATAAGCCCTGGGGAAGAGGCTGCAATGCACAGCTTTCCTCAGGCATCACAGGCAAATTATCTGCCTGTAGCAATAGAGGAAAACTCCCTTTAATCTCCTTCCAACATATGCCAAAGGGAAGAGTAAACTGGCACTTGAGCAGCATGTGTGTGGAAGGAGAGGGCACAGGTGTACCTGGATGGTGATGTTGATGCTCTGCACCTCAGACTGGCTGAAGCCATCGCTCACATAGAAGCTGAAAACATCACTCGTGGGCTCAATGCTTTCATGGACACTCTGGAAGTAGTAAATGCTGTTCTCCAGAACATCTTGAAGGGAAAAGGAAGCATCTGCGGTCCCAGCAGACTCACTCTGCGGGCCAAAACTCTCACCTGCAAACCAAAATACCACAAGTGAAAGGGTGTTCAGGTCACTGATTAACTAAACATAAAAGCAGCAGGATTAGGAGAAGAATGGCACACTGTGAAGGCTGCAGAAGGATGGATATTACTGCCTACAATGTGGATTTCCACGTCTTGGAGGAAAGCCAACTGCTGCATTAGAGTGGGCATTCGTGAAGTTGCAGTTCCAGGCAGAACACAAGTGATGCCATTCGTGGGATATGATAGATATGATCCTGTCAGGAGCACAAACCAGCCAGGAGGGACAGGAGAGAGCCAAGCAGTTTACCTGTCTTGGTGTTTTGGATGTAGCCATACATGGGCAGAGTGACAACTGTGACCCTCAGGTCCTCCCTGGCAGCAGTGTCGTAGTCAGCAGTCAAGTGGTGACGAGCCAGCAGTGGGATCCTGCCCCCCTCATCCACCTGGAGAGCAGAAGCACACAACACAACCCCTCGCTGAACGTGCCTGCCTCATGGAAGAGGCTTGTCCGGGTTCTGGAGTGCTGTCCCATCCTCCCCTAGGTCTGTTGGGCAGGAAATCAGGTGGGAGGTGAGGAGGGATGGGACGAACAAAGGCTGGCTGGCCCCCAAGAGGAGGCTGTGAGGGCTTTACCAGGGCAGGAAGAGAACTGGCAGAGACACTCTGACCTCCTGGAAGGCAAGACCTGCATTTCTGGCTGCGGAGAGCTTTTTGAAGGCAAGGGAGGGGGAATGAAAAGCTGGAAAGGAGGGATGTGTCTTCAAAAGGCTTTGATAAGGAGTTTGAAGTGCTGTGTCAGTCCAAAGCACCAGGTGTTTTCAAACTTCTCACACAAGCTGGTGAAATAAGGGATGAAATATTGGACAGGGCTAAGTCAGGCTTGTTCCACTGATGTCAACCCTAGGGAGAACCAGCTCCTGCCTAGGCCTGAGCAGAGGAGGTTCAGGGATGCAGGTGGAGTGCCAGCCTCCTCTGGCCTCCAAGTGATTTGTTAACCCTCTGCACACACAGCATCTCATGTGCAACCCTGTGTTTTTTCAGTGATTTCCCCTCGGGCCAGGAATGCTGCCCAATGGCTCACTTTCCAGCCATTTTCCTCACTGTGCCCAGGATCCTGGGCAGCCACTTACAGTGATGTGGTCAGCAAAGGCAATGAGTGCTGGCAGGGTGTGGGCAGGTGTGACGGTGATGGTGAACATCTGCCTGTCCAGCCGGTTGCCGTCGCCATCGAGGACAGAGAAGTGGAAGATGTCCGTGACCGGCTGATTGCTGGTCTCAAACGTGGTGGAGTAGCTGTGCAATCAAACATAGCCTGGCTTAGGGAGTCCCACTGACAGTCAGGAAAATAACCCCTGTCCCTGCAGTCAGAGCTGAGCACACACCTCTTGGAAGAGAAACGGTATCTCAGTTCCCAACCCTCCCTCATGTGCATTCCCTGAACTCTTTTACATCACTTGTTTAGGTGTTGCCTGCACAAAGTGTCACCATCACAACACAAACACAGAAAAAATCCCCATAATTTGAAGCTACACCGACTACTGGCATTTCAGACACACTGAAATACTTAATTCTGCACACAGGAAATGCTCTGATCCATAATCCCAGAGGAGGCAAGAGCCAAGAAAGGAAAAAATGTCTTTGAAACATTTCACTAACAAAACATAGTCCAGAGATCCCTGGGGAAAGCCCACTGAGCTTTTAACTGGCATGGCTTGAAGGAGAACAGCTCTCTCTGCTACCTGATCCTCTGGCTGTTGATGTCTTCCATGGTGAAATTATAAACCTTGGAAAGCTCTTCATCCCGGGAGCCTGACATCCGTAAGAGGGTTCCATATGCAGGCAGAGATATCAACTGGATCCTTATCTCTGAGTCAGGAGAACTGTTGTCCTGAACAAGAAGAAACAAACTGAGTCAAAACAGGACAAAATTAGCCATTGTCTTCCTCCACTAAAAATGGAAAGAGGAATAAGTGTTCTATAGGGAAGGGTATCTGCCCAGCTGGGTCAGATCCATGGATGATGAACATTAAATGAAGCTCTATTGATGAGAGGAGAGTCGAATGGGTTGACATTTTC
>VWZD01010156.1:3902-14293 GCA_013396695.1 Sakesphorus luctuosus
AGATTTTCCAGTTTCCCGTAGTGACCTTTGAACAAGAATGCTTGTCTGTAGACAACAAATTGAATTAGGACATTTACTGGAAGTGGTAGATGACCTGCCCCATTAAGTCAGTTGGCATTCTATTGTAATCTCTGACTGAAAGGACTATTCATGGAATTTTGCTTTCACTTCAGGTTTTCTTGCTTAATCCTCTGAGGTATATTATATGTTCTTTCTATAGGAAGGTTATGGTACTAGGATTTCTTTGTATGAAACACAGACAGCTGGTATTTGCCATCATCAAATTTTAGTATTGTCTTCTCAGACAAACGTTAATTTAAGGTGCATTTTTCTAACATAGAAACAGTAGATTGTGTATCTATGAGTCACCTACGTAAAACTCCATTTGTCAGCAGCACTCTGCAGTGGGACTGCCACGATTTGGTATCTTCTTCATCACCTTCACTACCAATATTCTCTGACATAATTAACTAGCATCTTAATCTGGCAATATGGTATGGAACTCCAACATGTTTTGATTTCATACAGTGCAAAAGACATTTGTAATGTCTCGCTTCCTAGAACATTAAGTATAAACAGCAATTCACTTGAACTAAGCCCATAAAATTAGGCTAAATAACAGGATGCAGATTGCTTTTAGAGCTACAGTATAATACTCTTGATTTACATAACTCTATAATGTGTTTGGAGCTCTCTCTGTCAGACCCATGATGATGTGGTTAGTACAATTGTATCACCCAAAAATGTATAAAACATATATAGAAAAATTAGTACAAGAGATTGGGGTTGGCACTGTACCAGCCTGCTGTGGTTAGAAAACACATTGCATGGCCTTATTGAAGAGGAAGAGCACTAAAAATCTTCAGTGTGATTTACTTTTTGATGCTTTTTTTTCTTCAAACTGGCAGTATCAGTCTTTCTAAAGCAAACCCTTGTCTGTCCACTATTTGATACTTTTTTTTTTGCTTCATCAAAGAAATAAAAAGTGAATTAACCTTTCAATCATGTTTCTTGGAATGTCATAGATTATTCTGGTGAATTTGACATGTCACTTGACTTCAGGGTCTGGTTGAAGGACATTAAAAAAAAAAGAAAACAAGATAGAGCAAAACCCCAGAAACAACAACCAAACAAAAAAGGACCCCCAAAAAATAAAAGCCACCAAAAAAGCCCAACTAAAACATCTATGTAACCTGGCCAATATTCTGCTAGAAAGTAACACACTGGAGTTTTATCAACAAATTAAAACTGATTCTTACATCAGGGCTCAGCATATTTGACATATTCTATGCGCGTCTTTTTGGATGCTTATATTGTTTCCTTCCTTTCCCTTGGATATAAGAAAAAAAACCCCTCACCTGTGAGTTTTCCTACAGATTAATTCATTAGGCCACTTACTCTGTCTGTCTTTCTGCTATTCTGATTGCCATAAATTTAGTTCCTTCCGTGAAGGGTGCCTTTGAAGGCCCAAAAGCATTATCCTATCACCAAATCATGCAAAGAGCAGGGGTCTCACTGACTCAGAAGCCTGCAAGTGGTATCTTGGAGGAAGCCCAACAAGAGCAAAATGAAGGTCTCTGGCATAACTCTCTGCTTGTTCAAAGAACAGTTGGGAGTGCTGTCAAAAGTTACTCAAAGACATCCACATCATTAGATTAGCCAAACTACCCTGTTTTATATAACTTGGTTTTATATCCGTCTAAGAGTTTTGTTTCAATACTTCAAAAGGATATTATGTTTCAGGAAAATAACAGGTTTCTATGCATCCTCATGATACCTCCTCCCTGCCTAAAATTTCTGCAAATCTGTGCCCATGCAGAATGGGCATATGAAATATTAGTGGGCTGCTCTTAAAAACTGCATTGAGAGATCTGACAGAGAAATAGAAAGGGCTTTGTCTTGCAGATTCCTGATGATCCTTCTAGCACAATTCATTTACAAATTTTCCAAAATCAACTGGTTTATTCACATGTTTGAGATTAATTAAGTGCTTGAAAATTTACCAAGACTGGTTATTTGGATCTTAGGGGTTGGAGCATTTTTTTGCAAAGCAACGCTTAAAATGGGTACTTTTCTCCCATAATTCTATAGTTTTTCATGCTAGAAATATGAAAACTTTGGGGATTGTATTTCTAATTATTGCACAAATTTGGCATGAACTGCAGACAGAAAATCTGATACAATTGCTATTCATTATTCTAGGAATCCTAAATGCTGATGTAATATAGGAATGTACAGGTTTTTTCATGGGGAGGAGATGTGACAGGAGGAAGAGGGCTTCACCTCACAATATATAAAACCAAGGCTGACTTCTAGATCTATAGGGAATTTAAAGGATGTCTTCACTAAAAGCAGATGAGTACATACATATGTTTACACATATGTCCACACACAGTCAAGCTTACTACAGGACCTAAAGGAATAGGATTTAATTTGGATAAGAGTCGTGCTCTAAACAATGGGGAACTGGTCATTCAGGCAGAAATGTCAAAGGTGCTGACTATGGTCCAAACCACATGGCTGTGTTTGGTTGGCTGTGGAAATTGAAGAGATTAACCATATTAGTCAAAAGTGTTCTCAGGTCAAGAAAGATTAACCTTTCCTAAAACCTAAAAGTGGAGGAAAGCATTCCCATTTCCGTTACTGGGGAATGTATTAGGCTGTTGTGTCATAGAATCATAGAATGATTCAGGTTGGAAGGGACTTAAGATCATGTAGTTCCAACTGCACTGTCACAGCCAGGGACATCTTCCACTAAGCCAAGTTGCTCAATGACCCATCCAACCTGGTCTTGGGCATCATCAGGGATGAGACATTCACAGCTTCTCCAGGCAACCTGTTCCAGAGCCTCACCACCCTTACAGTGAAGAATTTCTCCCTGATACCTATTCTAAATCTGCCCTCTTTCTGTTTGAAGCTACTACCCCTTGTCTTATTGCTCCATGTCCTTGCAAAAAGTTCCTCTGCAGCTTTATTGCAGGCTTCCTTTAGGTACTGGAAGGTGCTGTAAGCCCTTCCTGGAACATTTACATCTCCAGGCTAAACAGCCTCAACTTCCTCTGTCTATCTTCATAGGAGAGGGGATCCAGTCGTCTGACAATCTTCATGGCCTCCTTTGGACTCTCCAACAGGTCCACGTCCTTCTTATGTTGGGGTCCCCAAAGCTAGATGCAGTATTCCAAGTGGGGTCTCAGGAAAGCAGAGTAGGATGTTCACCTCCTAGTGGTCACACTACTTGTGATTCAGCCCAGAATAGAGTTGGCTCGGTGCCAGCTCTATTCCTTAAAAAGCAGTTGCTCCTCTGCTCCCATGTAGCATTCACTGAACTGACTGCATCTTATGAAATTACTCGATGTAGACTTGAATTTACACCTCACTTATAGCTGGCAACAAAACCTCAGTAACAAAATCTCAGTCTGCTCAAACAGGCTCTCTGAATTTACCTAGTCCCTTGGACATGTTTAAAGTTGGTGCAGGTGTGTCAATCTCTACAGTGTAACCAATGCTGATGGGAACTGGAAGAGGTGAATTAGCATGACAATATTTCTATGTTTTGATGCTGTCAAAGTTAAATACATTGACATTCCAGGAAAGCATCAATTAGATCCCAGCATTATGTTCTTCATATACTTTAACAGACTACATCAACTTACTAGGTTTTCACAAAAGATCTGCAGTTTATACTGTATAGACATATATGAAATTTCTCCCAAACGGTATCAAATATTAAGCCTTCTAAACAGTCAATGGTAACACTGATATTTGTATTAATCTCTGCTCTTCATAATGCATTCCTTCCTTGGAGGTACTTCCAAACAACCCAGAAGCCGGATTAACAAGCATAGCTACTAAAGATTCACACACAAAAATGTAAGTCTTTACTGAGCTCTGTAGCAATTTAGTTTTTACCAGCTTGGAGTGAGAAAGACTGCTCTGGTTAGATACGAAGACATGGATTTCTTCCTGAAGCCAAGGAGCCCTTATATTAGACACCGTTTAGTCTTTATGAAGTACACACTGTACAAACAAATACTGATTTTACTGGCTAAGAATAAGAATAGGTTAACAGACTTTTGGGAACATTCTGTTGAATTCTGTATAAATTAAGGATTTAACTCTAAGGCCAAGAAGAGATCCAATGGAAGAAGATTCAGAAGGAGTAGGCATAAGTCAGAAGTGACAGAAATAAATCTATGACTTTTACACTAGAACTAAGCAAATAACAAGAGCAGACATGCTAAGATAATCCAAAACAAAAATAAAAAAATCCTAAGGCTAAAGGCTGGACCAAGCATGCCTATAAACAGGCTGATAAATTAAGTACATGTGCTTGCTATATTTTATAGGAGGAATCTTATTTTAGAGATTAGATAATAAAAGATACTATCTTCCCATTTGTTGTTCACACTCAGCCTCCCACCTAGAGGTGTAACAGACCTTCCCTTCCCTTCCCATCAATTTCATATTTAAAGGCCCATGATAAGCGAAAATGCCGCAAAAATAACTGCTAAAAGAAACCTTTGAATTCTAGTAGCAGCAAGGTATTTATCGACAACGTTGGAGGCAAGCCAGTTCATACTGGGCAAAAACTTGCCTAACTTGTTTGTGGAAAATAAGCTATTTTATAGTCTTAAGTCCATAGTTAACACCTTCTAATTTCCATATTAATGACTAGGCGGGTTCTTGGGTGGAGCTTTCCTTTTGGCTTCGAATTTGGGTAGTGGTCTCCTGACTTCATCCCTCAGGGTGGTCTTGAAGCATCTTCATCACTGCTGGACTTTTGCCTTTCATTTGTTTGATGACATGACCTGTCAAACTTGTAAAACCTTGGCTTCAACTCTACAAAATCTTGGATCTTTAACATTTCATCCTATTGAAATGTCTAGCTTAGTTTAATGTATGACTTTTTAACTCATGGTACACTAGTCTCTATAATTACTAGACAATTTGTACCTGAACAAAGTGGCTCTAGCACTTCATGCCGTTCAGTGGCCTTGCTGTGCAAACATTTTGCAGATCAGAAATAGAAATGTCACAAAACTGGGGGGGTTTTGGTCTCTTTTCTCTTTCAGCCCCCTGCTACAGATTTGCCTTTTTTTTTTTTTAATATAGAAACACATCCAAGAATTTTAATATTGAGAATATTTTGAAAATTAGAATAATTCACAGAAATCAGTCATTTCAGTACATCCTTCATAAAATCGGTTCCTTGAATACTTCATTTTTCTAACTGGTCTGTTGAATTTTTCTATTCCCTAATCATGTCTATAACCTCTGCTTCCCAATCCCACTGCTCTGGCATTTTAACCAGCAGAATCAGCTTCTGATGTGATCACAGCTGCCCAGCATTTCCTGTGGACTAGAGTAACTGTGTTACTGACCAAAAGAGCTGGAGGAAGTTCTGGGCCACAGTTTGACTTTTCTCAAACTTGCAGTCAGATTTTAGCCAACCCATAGGGGTTTTATGCCTGACTATCACTAATGTCATATGAAAAACAAAAACAAAACTCAAAAAAAATTCCTTTTCAGCATATACCTAAGGAGCTCCCTTATGGAGATTATGTATAATAAAGAAATTTATTTTTGCCTTCCATCCTAAAGAAGTCAAGAGGATCAAGCATCACTTGGGATCTTGCCAGTTGTAAGTTATGACTAATATCTTAATGTATGTTTTGAAGTTACAGGACTTAGTAGCTTAAGAGTTAGGCATCTTTTTTCCTCTGTTAAGTGTATGACAGTCATACAGGCAACTCCTCTAGGTAGCTAGGTACATCCAAAGGAAAATGTTCTCCTTTTAAGGTAGTATCTGATAGTGACTATAGAGGGAGCCTAACTACTACCTAAGCCTGAATGCCTCACTTTTGTGTAGCCTTTAGGTGAGGAGATGAAGCCACTCATAGTACCTAAACACACTAGAAGCACAGCTTGAATTGGAGGGTTTGAAAACAGAGAATAGTTCATATATTATGATTTTCAGCAAAATAAAATGTCACAGATTAAGGAGAATGTAAGAACTAATAGCAAGTGATGCTTTAGCTAAAGTGGTGTTCAAAGCAACCTGCCATACAGCTGTTGTGAGTGGTCCTGAATTCAGTAGTAACGCAAAGAAAATTAAAAAATGTAGATCAAGTCATATCCTGGTATTCATGCACACAGAGGCTTAAACATCACAAGACTGCTCCTTTCAATAAAAGGACTGGGGGACATTCATGACAGGTCATTGGTATCTCTGGATGAAGGAGCTTATGTGAGTGAGAGGATCTTGATATTCAGCTGACAGCAAAAAACTGCATAAACACACTTTCTGCACCTATAGTGACTAATGCATTTGTGATCTATGATCATCTCATAGGGGATCAGAATCACTTGTTCTGAAGGCAAAGGTCCTGAATCATAACTCACCAAAACACAGCTTGGGGTCTGAGTGATTCTGTCCTGACAGGATCACTCAGGAGAGATCAAGCAAAAGAGAGATCAAGCAAAATTCTCTTTGCATCATAGCAACTAATTTATAGCAGAACACATGCTGGCTGAGAACTACTGGAGCAGCTCAGCCAATAAATACAGGTACTTCAGGTTAGAAAGAGATGCAAGAGACGCACAACATTTCTTAGAGGTGAACATTCTGTGTCATATAGCTGCATCCCAGCTCTGCAAGGCTTCTGGTCATAATCAGCCTGTTACCATTTCAACCTGTACTACTCTAGGGCTATGTCCCGGAGGTACTGAGTGAAAATCATAGAATCATAGAGTAGAATCATAGAATCGATTGTGTTGGAAAAGACCTCCGAGATCATCAAGTCCAACCCTTGGTCCAACTCCAGTCCATTAACTAGATCATGGCACTCAGTGCCACGTCCAATCTGCATTTAAAAATCTCCAGTGCTACACATGAGTTCTATCGCTAGCTGGCAATTAACTCCAGCTTAGAATGGCTTTTGGTGCAAGATAGTTTTAGTGTGTCATTGTCTCTTAAAATCAAAAAAAGAGGCAAGATTTCAGCAAGAGGCAGAAGGGCTAAGATAAAAGAGAATTAAATCCTTGACCCCTTGAAATTTTCAGCTTCACCATCCCCCAGAGATCACCTAGGAAATATTACCAGCTTCCTACACTGAACATCTTCATGATCACACAGGGCTACCCACGTTTGTGCAGCACAGTCTGCAAACTCTGTTGCTGCAGCAAAGATTATTTTCTAATATAAATAAAATAATATTCTAAGACTCCCTCCAGGGCCATTAAGCTTTCCTCTGCTCAGTTAGTTTTGGCTTTGGACAATTACAATAAAAATACATGTTAACTGTGGTTCTCCTGCTTTCTTGAGCCTCTGGGAATCCTGGGGAGTACAAATGAAAATGGGGAAAAATGTTATTTAAAATTCTGCATATATTTACATACATATGACATTTAAAATAGCTTTTTACATATTTTATATTCCATGTTGGCCTCTCTGTCTATTTATTGATATAGATACTAATAAAATTCACAATCAGCCAAAGGTACAGCCATTGAAAGCTTCCTCACCACCATGTCCCAGGTACTTGTATGTCCCCTGCATTGTTGTTTCTAGCCTCAGACAAGGGCTTCACCAGGAATTCCTCTCATGTGCCATGGCTACAACTGTAATAACAGCTAAAAGTTCCATGCTCTAAGCTGAGACCAGCTAACATGAAATGACAAGAGGTTGCTATCAAACTCACATTGCCACCAAACTGCCCCTTGAGTTAGATTGCTCTTGTACAGACTGCTAAGCCACTCAGAGCCTGGGAGAATTAACCAATGCCTGGGGCCATTTAACAACTTAATAGAAGATCAGGGTCCAGTGCTCTCCTACAAAGGACAACAGATCTCACAGGAATGTCACCTCTACACAACTCTCATTCTATTAATTGAATTGCAGCAGCAATATCAGTTCTTCATTGTTATTCTGTTTTGATTGTCATAAGATCAAACTGTGAATTTCTGTACCCCTGCCACTGGTGCTGTCCCTGGCCTGAGGTCTCTTGTGAAACCACACTGACCTAGCTCTAGGTTTCAACTCACATCACCTAGGTGATGTGAGTTCCCAAAGCAAAGCAGGAACACCTGGATTCCAACCCTATTTAAAAGAGCAAGGCTTCCTATTTTTGTGATGGCAACTTTTCCCTTTCTTTAGTGACCAGGCCAAACCAGAACACACCACTGATACATTCTGGCTAAGTTATACATTCCAAGGCCTATCTTGTAGAGTTGCTCTTTCCTTTCTGGCAGCCAGATGCAGTTTCTAACTACAGTGTTACAGCTGGAACACTGACAAATTCCAGCTGCAGCAAAAAACCCCAAAGTGTCCAGGTCCTGTTAATGATGCTCCTACTAAAAGGGAGATCGGAAGTTCTAGTCTTGTAAGCATTCCAGTTCTTATACATTTAATGACAGTTCCTGCGCAAGCAAAAAATCACTACAGTGGTGCAGACAACCACATCTGAGAGTCTTTTACTGACTGGACTGTCTTCAAAGGGGCATGAAACTGGAAAGTGGAATCTGAACAACACTGAGATCATGCAGTCAAGTTTCTGACCTTGGCCCACATGACTCAGCTACCTGTCTGTGCACATGAGATGCATGGCCTGGCTCAGATAGAGAAGACCTGGGAATGGGCTATTTGTCCTAAAGTGACAGTAGTGCACCCTGATTCAAACTCATCCAGGTGAGTAAGTAAGCCACTACTGCAAAGAAATGATGTAGTTCTCACAAGGAGAGGTAGATTAACAGGTTTTTTCCCATTAGCACTGGCAATGTAATATACTGCCATGCATCAGATGATCCTTACAGAAAGGACTTCAGAGGTCTGTGGTAACATATATCTGCAAATACCAGACTATTAGAATTACAACACGAAGTTGTGCTGCCTGTTAGCAATGACCCATGAGTAGAAGCAAACCACAGATGCAATCAGCTGAAGGCTCTGCTGGACTGGAAGTAAGCTAGAGCTTCCCAAACATATTCCATGAATAGATAAGACCACCGAAAGCAAAGAACAATCCATTCATCACAAGGAAATGCATCTCAGGAATATTAACTTTCTGAGAAAATGACATACTGTGGATATTTTTGTCACATGCTAGAAAGCTAAATACATTTCTTAACTGAAACAATCATTAAACATAGTAGGTTATACAAATAGAGGAAAATGTCATAACTAGGTGTATCTTCACTTTCAAAAATATTCCAGTAAAATTAAAGACTTCCTTGCCAATGTAATAGGGTTTTAAGGTGCCTACAATGCCTTGAACCACTTCAGCAGCCTGACAGTCCTGTGCCACAGGAACAGGAGAGGCAACTTTTACTGCTCAGGCTATTTCAGTGCTGTTTATTTCTGTACAATGCTGAACATTGTACCAATAGTTTCAGAGGAGCACAAATGCAATGCAGAGGCAGCATTTACTACACTAAACCACAGCTAAACACTGACAAGAGTCTCTTGAAATTAGAATCAAGCCCATCAACATCAGCAGGAAATATAATGCAGCTGGGGCCATTTCCTTGTATTTGAAAGAGAACCAATAAGGCAAATACAGAACAACAGGCAAGACATTTACTAATTACGTGTTTCCCTCCTGATACATTTCCTCCAAACCAGGTCTCAACCTGAGATCCCAGAGATACTATGTCAAGCATCATGCCAAACCTCCCTGAGTATCTTTGATTTTCCACCATTAACGAAGATCTACTTGAGGAACTAATGCTTCCTTATATTGAAAGCACTTGCACTACAATCAAAGCTGGTCACATCATACTGCACTAATGTCTCCGCACTGGTAAATTCAAGGGTTAGCAGAGTGTAATGCTTTTGCTCTAGTTAGTTAACAGCACCCTTGTGCATTCAACCTCCAAATACTGTCTGCATTTACCTACTTGACTGTGCTCTCTAGAACAAAGAATGGTTGTCCCAAACCAGAGATCTAAGTAATGACCCAAACAAGATAGAAGGACCAAGGCAGAAGCATTGAAGCTACTGGTAAGTGAAACCCCCTGAATATTAGCACTTTTACAGTATTTGGATCTATACAAGAGTTGTACATAGTATACAACTCTTCAAACCTCTGACACTCTTCAATTCTTCATGAAGAAGTAACAATGATGGCAATGATGGATTGTTTGGTAATCCAAAAAGATTTGTATGTCAAGGACTGCAAATCATATTCACATTCTGGGAGGATNAGAAAAATATTTCTTCTGCCAAAACAGCTCTCATTTCATAACCTTTTGGCTTAAGAAAAAAAAGAGCAGAGTCAACAGCAGTTTTTCTCAAATTCAGATGTTGTACTTTAGTTTCTGAAGAGTCAGGAAAGATAGTGATTTGGACTGGTGAGATCCTTTTCCTTCCCATGGAGATACTAACATTGATTTTA
>VWZD01010156.1:14324-34978 GCA_013396695.1 Sakesphorus luctuosus
ATATCTTACTGATTTATTCCTGAGGACATGAACCAATGAGAATTGCAGCTTCTAAGATCCTAAAAAAAGCCCAAAACCCTCCCAAAAAACAAGAAACCACAGAAAACCACCACAACAAGCAAAATACCTCTACCCTTAAAACACTATTTTGATCACAGGAGTTTAGTGCATTGTATCCTACCACATGCTTTAGAAGGAAAACTAAATACTTGTAAGATATCTTAAGTGAGAGGAAGAGACAAAGCACTGGTTGTCACAGGAAACCCACATTGCTTCTCCTTTGTTGTTTCACTATTTTATGGCCTCATCTATTCTAGTGTTGTTCTTCTGGAAGTTAATTCTATTCCTAATTCCATCTTCAAATGTAGCTGGATAATGCTGTGTCGATGTTCAGCTGTCTCCTTTGGGAGGGACTCCTCTCTCTCTAAGCAAGTCATGAAAAAGTTTGACAGAAAGCATGAAACAAGATACCCAGTTCTTTACCATGATGCCTGTGTGATGTTGCCTGTGACTAGGACAACAAAGATGCAATTAGAGTATTAAACGTGGATGCTCGCATTTCAACCCGTAAATAAATGAAAACAAATCACACAAATCAATAAATCAAGAATATGTCTTGATTTAAGAAAAGGGACTCTGCAAGAAAAAAGCCATTATCGGAGATTACCACTAACTTTCAAGAGATCATGCTGCACAGGCCATACTTGATGATAAGACCAAGGTGCTAAAAGACACAGAGGTGTCTAAGCTACCTTGTGAATAGAAAGCTCATACATTCAGCTCACTACTGTCACACAACAGAAGTAAACAACAAAGGAAGATTAACAAAAAAAGAAAGGGTAATATATATTTGGACCTTTAAATATTTGCATTTCGATTAAAGATAACCCTTTGAAGATTGTGTTGAAAAACAGTATTTCAAAGCAAATGTTTTCAAATTGACATTGTCAGCCTTCTGTTATAATCACTGTCAACCCTCTCTGACCAGAATTTTAAGTTACAGAAAAAATTAAAATACTAAAAATTCATGTAACTGGGATGATAACTTGCCACTGCTTTGATGTTCTGCTTTTCCATTCATTCCTCTTCCCACACCAGGTATTTAGGCAGTCAATTTTTATTGTCTGACTCCTGCTCTGCTTGCTCAAGGCATAGCACAATCTGAGTTAACAATACATAACAGAGTTTGCTACTCAACTTTGCAGACAGTATCTGACCTATATTTGCACCAGAAAATTCCTTGTGAACACAGACAGACAACACGAAGTTATGCTTTAATGAACAGCATTAGAAAATAACCTCTTAATGCAGGCAGAAAGATAAAGTTATTTCTCCTCTCTTCAAATACCAAAAAATGGTGGACTCCTAAACAAAAAACTCAGTCTATGTTTTGAGATGTTTTGTGTTTGATCCTATCTACAAATTAAAATAAATTGGGATAGATAGAACCAGGTCTTTGGCTTCTGTTAATCTACTCCAGTCTGGTTGCGTGGGAAAGAGAGAGACAGTAAATGGTAACAAGGTTAGTTGGATTTTACAATCTATCCTCCTGCTTCACTTGCATTCATTTCCAGAAATGTCTGCATTCTTCTGGCTATCTTAAATGCCTCCAAGTCTCTGTTGCTCCTCATGTCTGTTTAAACACCAAGACTGGAGCTGCAATCAATGAGATGAAAGACCAAAAGTCAATACAACCAATGCTTCAACATTACAATCAAAAATCAAGATGGTGTAGTGCTAATTAAGGCTTGACTTTTACAGAGCAGAACTATGACCTTTTGATGGTAGGCTTTGGAACTCATCAAATGTGAATTTTCTCTGCTGAAATATACAGGATATACATATAAACCACTGAATTATATAACAATAATTAAAAATAATATGTTTTTTACAAGAGGCACCTTTTGTTTCCCCACGAGTGGAAAGGATTGACGATCTTAAAAACTTGTTTAGTCAACACAGCTAATGGAAATGGTCAAACTAATGGTGTCCATGGTGTTGTAGTAGCAGATGATATTGTTGGGTAGAAAGTGTTTTATGGAAAGAGTAAACAGATAAACCTGGTTTTATTTAAGAAAAAAGACAAAATCAGTCAAGACTAGTATGATTCACAACAGCAACAAAACAGTTTGGATTTGTTTTCAGTTCCATCAGAAAACAGCTTAACATAATGTTGGATTAATTTGTACTGTTGAAAGCCCTGAAAAAAACATCTTGTTCTCAAATACCCAGATAATAGCTGTCTGTTGTAAGGAACCCATAGAGTCAAACTACTGCAGCCTTGCAGACTTGGGTAAAGAGGTGCATATTTCTGAGAACAGAAACATGTTCATCTGAAAATGACACTGTACAAAAAAGCAAGGTTTAATAGCAGTAGATCCAGCCATGGAATAACTTCCTCTTCACAAAAAAACCCAAAGAAGTAAAGTAACACAGCCTTTACCTCAGCTTGCCAGCCTTGGTATGGAGACAACAAAGCCCAGTTATTCTACATACAGTCCTCCTAATTCTCAAGGTTTAAGTTCACAGAGGAGGCTTTCCAGGGACTCCCTTCTTATTAACACAGAAAGGTTCACTTTCATCCTGTTTCCTAATTCTATCATTGCAAATGCATGGAGAAATGCAGAGCTGCTGCCAAGGCTGGAAGTTGTAACAGCCTTGTGCAGCAATCACCTATGTTTGAAATAGGACCCATGCCTATCAAGAAGATGGCATAAAAACTGTAACAGCTATAACAATTCAATGTTTTGCATTTTCAAAACATAGTATAGACAAAAAAAAATGGGATCATTCACTCAGTGTAACTGATAGTGCTATGTTCGGACTGGCTCTTTCAATAGAGAATGTAAAAAATTTCATGATTCATATTGTATGTATGGCCAGACTTCACGAATGAAGACTTGGGAAGGGCTCTCCCCATGTGGGTGTGCCCTTCCAGACTGTGCAGTGGATTTTTTAGGTGAGGCACAGTGTGTGCAGAACTGGTCTCACCATTTAACTCCTCAGGTTCATCTGCCATGGCCGAGCAAGCTTGGACAGTGACAGTGAAGTCCCCAGGACTAGAACCTACAGCCCCAGGTATTGGCCAGGAGGTCTCCCATCCAAGTACTAACTGGGGCTGACCCTGCTGAGCTCCTGAGATCTGAAGAGATTGGATGTCAGCAGTCATTTAACTGCCTTGATTCATATTGTAATTGAGAATATGTGTACAAGTTGCACAAACCTGAATGCACAGTGTTCAAATTAATTCTCCATAGATTGCATATGGTAGGAAATGCATATTTTCAAGCTGAGATAGATAATAGATAGATAGATAGACAGATCGATAGACAGACAGACAGACAGACAGATAATTAAATAAAATTAAACTGAACTCCCAAACTTCCCAAAGCTTCAGATGAAATCCTTGTATTGTGACATGGTTTGCCTTTGCTTTGGACAGAGTGAGGACAGGGTGACTGCCCTAAATAATCTCCAAGACAAACAAACCATCAAAAAATAACAAATACTGCCCAGACTGTGCACACATGGGATCCATGGTAGAATATTAAAATCAGTGGAATGCCAGCAAAGTCCCAGAAATTAATAGGAAAACCAGTGCTAGTGAGAGCAGCCAGACCAAAGCCTGACTGCGCTTGTCTTCACCAGCTGCAATGACAGTGCAGGATTTCCTTCCAGCCCACTGTAACTAACACAGCTGATGATAAAGGAGATGGTTTTTCTTCAAAGACTGAACAGCTACAGATCACGAGGCAAATACACATTCAAAACAGCAAGAATTTCCTGAATTTGTTGGAAGATGGTGGTAATAGTCAGGAGACCAGGAGTTTAAATGTAATGAAGCAACTTACCCAACACCAAAGAGCTTTTTTGAGTGTAATTAATTTACAATGTTTCATTTTTGGTCAGGTGTGGAGGAGGAAATATATAGAGAAAATACAGCTCTTTGGCCGTCTGGAAGTTCAGCCAACAAAGCAGAGTACTGATATTTGTTACTCTTTCTTTTGCAAAAAAATTTATCTTTTCTGTGGAAGAACTCCTTAACTTCATCTTCACATGAGGAGTCAAAGTATACCTACAGTCCCACAAATGGTTCCTCACATTTCCAGCTTGCTCCATAACCAGTACAATCCAGATGCCATGTGACAACATCAGTGTAATGTTGAGTACAGGCTATAAATTCTGCCTTCCCAAGAGCAGACATGCAGCTGTCTGCACCATGCATGAGTGTCCTTGGTCTCAGGACTAGCTCATCAGTAAACCAAGGACACTGAGGGATCCAGTGGGTGTCAGCATAGCCAGACTTGCCAGAGGAGGGAGCTAACATTACAAACAGTGTTATATCTTGCAAGCAGTGCAGTGACACTCCAAATGCAGACATTCCCTGGACACAGATGCCCCTCAGTGCACAGCCTGACGACTGCTGCTAGCCCAGGATGAGATGTGATGTGTACACCAGGTGAGGTGGCGGAGGAGAGACTGCTGGTTTGCCAGCAGCTCTGAGATCAGTTTGAGTACACCACACTTCATCCTCCCGATTGCTCTAGGCTTCCTTGTGTAGCATAGCTGCGTCATGTCTGGGCTTATAGCTCTTACACTTTAAGCAAAGAGGTTTATTTAAGTTACAAAGCCCAGACCTTCTATAATTATCCATAAGAGTACCAGCTCTGTATACATTAAGCACAAAAATATTAATGGCTTCACAGCTTGAATGCATTTGAACATTTGATTAATTGGAATTCTCGTTTTCTTGCTGCTGTGTGTCTCACAGGTACATGGAACTCATCACAGCCTCATGGCCTTGTTCAATTCCAGTGTTAAGCCACAACTTAACTTCAATGGTTATTTTCTTTAATATTAACCTTCACATTCAGTATAGAGAGAATTAACACAACTGGTTCTCTGCCTTCCTTTGGCCCATACTTGGTGTCACTCATAGTCCTGTCCCTTTCCACCAGCATGTATTAGTACTAATACAGAAAATCAGAAGGCTTCTCAGATTTGCTAAAG
Organism: Sakesphorus luctuosus; assembly: GCA_013396695.1. Classification (NCBI taxonomy): domain Eukaryota; kingdom Metazoa; phylum Chordata; class Aves; order Passeriformes; family Thamnophilidae; genus Sakesphorus; species Sakesphorus luctuosus. The sequence continues at coordinate 19,335 of VWZD01010156.1, forward strand.
CTGTTAAATTAATCCATGTGCTCTGTTGGAAATGCATTTAAACATTTCATTGCCTTGTTAGCAGACATCAGAAGGTATCATTTATATCAGAATAGTATAAAGTGTAATCAGTTTGGCTAATCTAAGACACAGTACTTCTGCTGTGCAATGTTATGTCTAATAAATGTACAGTTGCCTTATACTGAAGCTCGCAGCAATTTAGTTTTTGAGAGCTGTTTTAGACTGACAATAATGAGTTTGGAAAGATGTTTTCAAATGTTCCCCAAAGATGTTCAAACTGCCAAGATCAAATAAAACTCTGTCATAATACAGACACAATAGATTAAACATGCCTTTTACGTTTAAATCTTTTTCCAGAAGCGACATTTTAATCTGCAAGCCAGAAAGCTATATGAAGACCATACACGGATATATTCCCAACAGGAAACCAAAGCAAAATATGCAAAAAACTCACTGAAGCCTATTGCAATCTCATGGTCCTGAAACGAGTGTTTCCCTCAGAAGTCAAATCACTATGCAATAGTGGTACGGTTATTCCACTCTTTAGTTACAGCTGTGCTTCATTGCCTGTATAATTGTAGAACATAAAAAGGAAGGAAGCAGGGGAGGCATTAAAGTTGCTGAATGTTTTTGATGGGGTCTTTTTCTGTCCCAAGCGTGGGAGGTGAGAAAACCTCAGAACTTTGGGTGCAGTAAAGGCAGCTAATGACACACTGGATGTGAAAAGTCTTTCATAGGGAAGACGGTAATATGGCCAGGGCAAACTGGTATATGGACAGATGGGCAAAAATTTCTTGGAAAAATCCACAGCAACAGTCATGCTTTTAAAATAGCACTAGTGAGGTTTAGTTTTCATTTTAGCTTTAGCTCCTTCTCCTTCCAGTTTGACCCTGCAGCAAAATCACTCGGAATACCAACATGAGTGCATGGAAAGGTAAGAGGAAGTTTTATGTACTTTTTCAAAGCCTGCTGAGGTGACTGGGAGCTTTCTCCTGGATTCCTGAAAATTCTATGAGATCCCAAAGAGAAAAGGGTGTTTTTTCGCAGAAGTACTTCATATTTCTGACTTATCACAAACATGTATTTTTTGGACAGCAAATGCATACCTATGTTTCTCTGTCCACAACATCACAAAGAGCTTAACATTTTCTCTGAGAGGTTCCTCTCTCCTATCTTTGTATGACAGGCATTCAATTTTTTGACATAGGTGCACTTACTCCTGGCATTTCTATTTCATATCCCACAAACATTAGAAATGCAGTAGATTATGATTATGATTATTAGTAGTATTAGTACTGATTTGAGTAGTTTATAATACTATCTGAATAATATGGCTCAAAACACAGTGTTTTATTTTTTCTATAGGGAAATGGACAGAACCCAAAGGAATGGCCTAAAATTGTGTCTGGGCAGGTTTAGTTTGGATATTAGAAAAACGTTCTTCTCCCAGAGGGTGGTCGGGCACTGAACAGGTTCCCCAGGGAAGTGCTCACAGCACCAGGGCTGACAGAATTCAAGAAGCATTTAGATCATACTCTCAGGCACATGGTGTGAATCTTGGGGATGGACCTGTGTAGGGCTAAAGGTTGACCTCAATGATCCTTGTGGGTCCTTTCCAATCCTGCATATTCTGTTATTCTGTGATATCTGCATAAACATGATCCTTTCCATCTACCTCTGAGGTACCCCTTAACAGTACCCAAATCTCTTTACCACTTTCAGCTGAATTTTAAAGAAAGTTCAGCACTTGCCATTGAGAGAGAGGGAGAGAGAAAGAGAGATTTGGTGCTACTGCCTCTGCTGATAGTAAGACAAAGTGCTCTCATTCCTTGTCCACTTAATTTGAGCAGGGTGGGCTGGGCTGCTCAGCAGCCAGAGCCCCTCAAGCAATGCACAAGGTCGCTGACCCATCACTGCTTCAGGCCGCAGAGATGGGAGAGGCTGATGAGAACATGTGGTTGTGATGGGGTATCTAAGGGGTTGTGGGGTTCAAAGAAGTAAAAGACCAGACCCGTAGGTACTGAAGGAAGAGAGAGCGAGGAACTGAGCAAAACTGGGGGTCCACCCAAAAGGCAGGCAAGGAGAGAGACAGATGGAGCAAGGGCAGGGAGAGGGAACCAGGAGTCCTGCAGGAGGGCCTGCATTTTATGGGTAACAGATCAGGATTCCATAGGTATCCGCAGTTTCTCTGTTAAGGGAACAACTTGTTATGAACGCTCCTGAGAGGATATTTGTTGCAAATCTGTTTACACTGGCAGCTTACCAAATTTGTGGGTTTGCTGGTATTCTCTGAATCCAAGGGTAGGTTGACCTTCTATGTCCCATTTTTTCCTTTGTGCAAATTCAGATGTACCAACAGTCAAAGCTTATGGGAAAAAGTTGGTCTTTTCAGTGAAACCAGACGTTCTAACATAAAGATTAGAAATGGTTTCAAAGCAAAAACTTTCATAGTTCCTTAGAAATCTTACTTTTTTACAACTAGTACTACCTTCTCTTCATTTTTCTGGACATGCAAACAAATTTGTTTTTTTTAATTGAAGATACATAGAGGTTTTTATATCAGAATTTTTTTACAAAGTTATGACTTTGTAACCAAGTCAAAGTTTTTGTTTGTTTTCTTTTAATGGTTTCTCTTGTCAATACCGAGAAGCCGTTGCTGAGGAGAGATTCTGTTCTCAGCCCTGCCAGTGATTCCTCATGGGACCATGCCATTTAAATTTCATGCTTTCTCAGTCTAATCCATCTGTAAAATGAATGTAATAGGCAACTTCATGAAGTTGTTGGGAAGCCTCTTTAATGCCTGACAAATATTTTGATGTCATCTCAGAGTTGTTTGAATAAGCAGAGGGTATTGTAAGTTCTTTATAACTTCTATTTCCCTTTCTTAGCCCAGTCTTGGTTTTGTGCCTTTTTGTTTCAGCCTTGTCACAAAATACTCAAATTTCATCCCGTGGAATCTGTTTAATTTGTAGTAGATAGGGAAAAGAAATGGCTTTGTCTTTTATAGCACAGATACTGTACTATGAGTTTTCTAGGAATGTATCTATTTCACTATTAACATCCTCTGGCATCTTACCAGATTTTAGTACTGTAAAATTTAAAGAATCTGGAATCCACATTGTCCATGTATACAGAGTCCATTTAATTAAATGAAAAATATGCTGCATTGACTATTTGTCTATTAAAAACTATTGCTTCTCCCAATTTTAAAAGCAACATGAAAAACCAGTCTGAAGGTAGATTGAAAACAGATTCTACACAGAGTATTTCAGAGATTATATCCTCCAACCTTTTCCTGTGCAACTTCAACTCTGTATTAGCTACTGCAATTGATGAATCCCTAGTAAATTAAATTTTCAATAAACCCAAACCATACAGTATAATCATAGCTGAACACAGAATAATTCCACATTCTGATACCCAGAATAAAAGTAATTTTCCTGTCATATTCAACGCAAAAGCTATCCCTGGCTAATGCTAAATCTGTGACAACCACAGAAATCCAAGAAAATATGAAGTTATTACTGACATTTTCTCCTCAGTGCTTTTCAACACATCATTCTCCTAGGAAATTATTCTTTGATTTTCATTAAAAGATTTCCAGGTGTCAGGGTGAATTGAAAACTAAAACATGCAGTGAGAACAACTTTTTACTTCTTTCTATGCAAGCTGGACTACAGGTTACAGCCATGAGCCTTATCAGAAGAACAGAATCTTTGCCTGTTCAGAGCACAGCTGATACGGATTAGAATAGAGGACTATGATTNGAGTTGTAATCCCTTTGGGAGCAAGGCATCTAGTATACTCTACGTTATTCACTCCTTGCACAATATGCCAACTTTAATGCATCCTTAAGTCTCAAAAGCTGCACAGTACTAACATAATAACTTAATATCTCCTGTACAGTCACTTTAGATAAGATGCTATACAACTACTTCTGACTTAATTTGTTCTGCATGGTTTAATATTGAGGCAAATGGAACAAAAGAGGTCAATACTGAAAATGTCCTTTAGTATCCTTAAAGTACTAACTATCACGTTCAGCATGAAGACATCAGAGTCTATCTCCAAATTGCCCCAGTTGTCAGCCAACATGGTTTGTTAATATTTCTAATGTCTCTGGGATTTCCCCAATGGTATATCTCATACAAACTGTGAGTACCAGCAAAATAACACATTTTTTCCTACCTCAGTCCACTGTATGTTCCACGTATTCTGCCAAAAGTTCAGTAACAGTATTGCTTAGGTTAACCAGTGTGCTAGGATCAAAATTACCAACTATTTCTTTGTTTTCATTCTACACTTAAAAAATACTCTGATACAGAGAGACTTTTTTCTTCTGCAGCAAGTAGCAAAGAAAGGTCCTACCGGCTGACCATGGATTCTACATGCTGAAGCTTAATAACACCAGGTCCTACTCTGACATCCTCTAAGGAATGGCTCAGAACCATGGAACACATATGACACCTTCATGTTCCCACTCAAATGACTTAGGGATGTTACCTACATGCAAAATTTAAGTCTTCTGTCCTCTGCCTACTCTCTACAAGTATCTCCCTTTGACTCAAATAAAAAACCACATTGCTACACATCTATTGTTCCAGGGCACAAGCCATATCAACTACCAAACCTGAGTGTAGAAGACACACATGTGTGTACTGGCTTATGGATGCTTAACCTGAAATTTTTGATCAAAATATCCCTTAGGTAAATCCATTTTTGCTGCTGGTGACATAGCTGTAGAGATCATGTCTGTACTGTGCAGCTCAGTTCCTGCCATGGGCTTAAATCATGGTTTAATATTTCATAAGGTTCTCTCTGTGTTTTAAAAAAGAAAAAGTCTTATAAGCACACTTCCCCACTCACAAAATGGCAGACTTCATGCCAGAACCACCTTCTTATTTTTGTTTGGAAGCCTAAAGCTCTACAGTAGTCAAAAGTACTCTATAACAGAAATAGGATGTAAAAGAGCCAAATTCGAGGCCATGTAAGGTACAAATTGGGTCAGGGATCTGAAGACAAGTTCCAAGAAAAGGCATTAACCACCAGACTACTGAGCATTTCAAGGAATGTCGTCTCTCCTGATGAAGATGTTGTGATACAGAGTGAATGAGAACTGTGCAAATACCTAATTTGAAATGGCTTGCTGAACTGAAAGTCCACTAGACTAAAGCTAAATAATTACCTATTTTTGCATAGATAATTAAATATTCACTGGAGAAAGAGCTTGAACATAACAGTTCTTTATTTCAGACAGATCTCTGCTGACTGAGCTGTTGGCCAGAAATGCACTACATGTTCCTTCCCCTCCTATTCCAGCTGCACTTTATGTGAGAAAGGCCTGGCCACCAATTGACTGGCAGAAAAGGATTCATGGTCACAAATGCCAAGAAGAAACAGCAGCACCTTCCTTCAGAATTAGCTGCTTAAGCCTCTTCAAGAGACAGAGACAGAGTAGGATGAAAGCTTCTCTGATCAGCCCCTTGCTTAGTGTCCCAGGATAAGATTCCTGTCCTTCCCTTGTGCTAGGCAGACATCCCCAGCTGCCTACATCGAGGCTGAAAATTCTGCCATTCTGGAAAATTACTAAAAGAGGGGCACCACAACATGAACCCAACAGCTTGACATTGCCCCAGAGGCTGTCTGGCAGTCCAAATTTTGAACCAATTGTATTTGGGTTATGAATATAAATTGGAAAATTTTGACTACTTCCAGACATATTTGAGATTCATCCTGAACAAAGCTAGGTTTGTGGAGATTAAATAATAGCAACATGTGGTTCCAATGCTCCACTTTGGCTAAGCATTTTTAAATAATATTTTATTACCAAATGGACACTGAGATTATAGAATTACTATCTACTCACAAGATTATTTAGCAACACTTTCACTTAAACCACTCCTGGCTAATTAAATTCCTACTGGGGGAAAAATAAGAGGAAATAAAAAACAGAGTAACAAATCAAGATAACTTATTCTGTAACAGCCATCTTTTTCCTATGTCAGCCAAATTCTCTGAGCTATGCTATGGACCTGCTATAGAGTTTGCAAATCCTTAATCAAACGCAAAAGTGTTTGTGTAATATAAAAATGAAAATCAGACTGAAGAAAAGTAATGTCCATGTTGTTGGTTTTTTTCGTTAAAAATATAACTGATTATCCAGAATTAATTGTAACAGGTGTTCAAAACAGAAAATGTGTTTACTATTGATTGATGCATTTTTGTCATGAAAAGTTTACATTTATAATGCAACATGACATTTGCTATCCGTAATTTTTATTGCACATTGTTTCACATGCACTCAGCAAACCAGACACTGTAAAATCCAGTCATTGCCTCTACACCTACTTTTTAACATCAGCTGAGGAGCAGGAGGCTACTACAGGGTCTCTAAGCCAAGAAATTGCATCCACACACAGACCCACAGTTAGACTATGGACTGACTGCAAGCTGCCTATCTGGGAGTACCCAGCACCCAACTAGCACTCAAAATCTGTCATTTTCCAAAGGACGTTTCCAATTACACATTCACTTTACAGAGCTTGCTTTCACTTGCTGTTACTTTGGTCTACAAAATGGCTACAGCTACCCTGTAAAAATTAAACCAGAACACCTTATAGAAAGATAACCTTAGCTATGAAAACATAATGACATGGTGCTTGCCTCTGTGAGGACTAAAAGCAGACATCCCTGTGGCACATTACTGCAGCAGGGCCTCAATGCAAATGTATTCCAGAGCCCATATGCCTTTCACAGAGTGCAGCAGCAGGAACAGAACCTATGACAACTTTGTGATGGTGTTTAGGGTGAATAACAGGAGAGCTGAGTAAACCAGAAAGTCCATCACCCAGAGAAAAAAATTCTGGTTTTATCCAGCAAAGCAAGTAAAAATGTCTTTCATGTGATGCATTTTTTTTCCCAAGAGGAGGTAAAACTACCTTAGAAGGGTTTTCAGTAGCAATAAATCCAAGCACATTCCTGAAAGGAGCACAGGTAATTGCTGAAATTTTGTTCCTCAAAGATACCAGACTGCAGCATTTCAGTCTTTTTCTACAATACCTCATTTTCTATATGAAACAAATAGTTGAATTTTATATCATTTTACAAATAATTTCCAGACAAGTGAACTCCATGAATTTGATAAAAAATTACCACATGGTGAACAGGTACCATGCACTACACCATAGGACAACAACATAGGTGTTGAGAACCTCCTGAGAGACATTTGGTTCTGTGCAGCCTCAGGCTGTTACAGTGGCATCCTGAACCTGATGTCCCCTTGGATAAACCATGTTTTGCAGCAACCACAGACATCAGTGATTAAAAGGTCTGGTTCCCTCTCAGGTATATGTGGGAAACACTTACATGATCCTCTGAAAAGAAACAAACAAATGGTTTCTTGGGAAGTGAGAACTATACCTAGGGTTTGCAAAGTTATTATAACGAAGTTCAACCACTATTTTTATATTTTCCTCAATTTGTGCTGAAATGGTGTGATCATATTGCTGTGATATTTAATGTTGCTGGGTTTTTTGAAAGAGTACAAAAACTCTAATTTTCTAACAAAAATACTGTTTTCAAATATGAAGATATCTAAAATGAGACCATATTGCTTATTCATGAGAGACAGATGTTATTTTTGGCTTCCTTCTTTAATGAATACCATATTATGTTCTTTATAACCTTACACCAGAAATAACATACTTGTAGCACTCATGAACTTCAAGCCATTATCAGTAAAAATGTCTATTAACATCCAGAACTTCTCTCAGTTCTCACTGCAAATGCTTTAAGCTGTCAGCTACAGTCCCTATTATGAGCTCCTTATTATTTTCTTTACCCATCAAAAGATATTCATGAGAAAGATACAATACTTAGAAGTCAGCTAGCTGAGACTGAAAACTGCAATATTTTCCTATTGTCTTTTACTGTATTGAATTACACTTGATGCCTTACTGCATTTTTGTATTTGTGTTTTGTTTTCTGGCCTTCTAAAAGCAAAAATACTGCATCCTTTTTAAAATATTGTTACACTTGTGTTTATTTTCACTGATTTGGAGAAATGCCTGCCAGTAAATATGAGCTGAAACTAATTACCATCAGTACAAAATCTCCAAGCTGAACTGGGATGCTGACAAATATGCAACAAGAAAATGAATAAAATGTTTCTCAGGAAGCAGAGATCAGTTTCACCAGCCGGTGACTACAATGAGAAATAAAACCCTGCCATATAAACAGTTATGCCTAGTATTTCATTTTTGTGTGGATAACTTTCTTCATAGACTAAAGGCTGTGGCTCAAACTGCTTGATTTAAGCCAACTACAAAAGATTTTGTGATGCCTGCATGTCAGCTGCATGTCAGTGGGTACAATAGGATTTTTCCCACTGAATCTAACATGATGGTTTGAAAAAAATGAGTCTGTTATAAGAAAGATCCTTGAAATCTGAAGTCTCAGATGCCTGTCTCGGCTTCATATATGAGAACATTGGAGTATATCTCCCAAAGATGTAAGCACAAAATCATCCTGAGCTTCCTGAGTCTGAAGTACAAATTGAGAAAGCTCAGGGGTTAGGACATGGGGAGAAAGTAAAATATGCTAAAGACCCACCACAAACTCAGGCTGTATAAACGAATTGTCTTTGAAGGTAAGAGTGAAAGTGTCCAGATTGTCACCTATGTTCTCATGGCCTCATAAAGCTATTCTAGTAGTTGTAGATCTTGAGAAATTCTTACAGCTACAAGAACCTGTTGTCCTAAGCTTCATATAGGAATTCACCAACAACAGTGTTAAAGTCATAAGCTGATTCAAAAGATTTACTAGGAAATATCACATGATTAGAAACATCAAGAAACAAGAACACAAGATTAAACCAAAACAACAAACTTCTGAGCAGACCATGCCTCATATTGCACAACTGGGTTGAGGGAAAACAGAGCAGCACTTCCACTGCAGCAGGGAAAGACAAATTTCTGGCACTCCAATTCACTTCATGATTAGTCTGTCCGCAGCACGAGTCAGCAAGTCACAAAGCAAAAGGGGTGTGATCAGAGCAGATTGTATGCTGTTACTGTTCCTTCATCAGCTGATGCTCTGTTGAAATAACAAAAGTGTGCCCAACAACAGACTTCTCTGCGCCAATGGAGTTGTTAGACATGTGGAGCACACCTGGCGAGAGAAGCCATCTGCAAAGACTCACAGCAGTCCACATGTGAAAAATTTTGGGAACAGCAAGGAGAACTTCAATTTGCACAGGCAGGTATATATTTACAGCCAGGTGCAGGATGTACCACATTTCTCCTGGGCACGTTACAGTCTCTTTTTAATTTTTTTTCTGTACAAAAGAATGTCCATGATACAAGACAAAAGCTCTTCCAGCTCTGTATCTTGTCTCTGATGGTAGCCTGGTAATGGAGAATAATAAAGAATAGCAGTAATATTTGCACTTGCCATACTGTCAGTGGGAAAGGGAGTCAAATGTGAAGTCTCTGTCTTACCCTTGAGGAGTCTACATACATAGAATAATTGACTGGCAAAAGAACATATCCCTGACTGCATATGTGAAACCCAGAAGGGAAAGTAAAGTATTACTGGCAGGAACAAACAGAGTTCACTGGTTAAAGCTGCAGTCAAGTGACTTTAATGCAGCTGAAGAGAAGACAATTTATGATGTTTAGACTACACCAGTGCTGGCATTGACACATAGTCTAAGTAGGCCAAAAAAACACTCAAAACCTCGGTAAATTTAAATATGTCTGCACATACACATAAAGGGTTGTGAATTTTTTATTATAATTCCTTTCTTTCCTTTTTTGATATTTCATACACACTATAATTCACCCCCGTGACCACTGACCTGGCAATTTAAATAATAAAATGCACCAAAATGCTTTGAAGTTGTAATGTCAATGAAAAGTGCTCATAAAATGTCTTCAACTTTTACTATTTTTTGTGTTCTTTTATCTCAAAAATCATCAAATTGCCTTTTTCAGATGCCTTGAGATTTCCTCATGTTTCCTGCACTTAGCTTCTGATGCTCATGCTTTATCTGAAAAAAAGAAAAGAAAAATAAAAAAAAAACCAACAACAAATTTTATAGTTCAATTAAAATTAGATAAAAGTCAGAAATGTAGGACTACAGTATGCTGGTACAAAAAAGTTTTAGTCTCGTAAAAGGGAAAAACAACACATTTCTGTAGGACGCTGCCAAGAAAGAGATAGACACTGAACAGGGAACACCAGTATTGTTCCTTACCAGTGCTAATTTGCATCAGAGGAGCATTTGTCCACCAGGTTTTTTTCCTATTACATATTTTCCTTTTATCCTAGAGTTCAGAATGTCTGAAGGAAAAATGCAAGGTGTGGGAGCCAAAACACTGTCTGGAGGGCTGGCAATTCCTTAAAACATTTCATTACACTGTCTTCACTTGGGAGACTGGGGATAAAATTCTTCCCTGGTTGACTGAGCCGATGCAAGGATTAATCTATCAATATTTTAAGCATTTTCAAAAGGAAGAGTTCCACACAAATTACAGACCTGCAGAAATCCAGTTCCTCAGCCTATGTCTTATTTCTTGGGTTATATTATGTGTGTAGTGTAATAGAGCTGCTCTGCAAACTTAGATGACTGCATATCAGCAAGCCCCATAGTGTGATGGAAATACTTTGTTAGGAACCTCTGGGAGACCTGTTTTAAATAGACCAGGCTGTAAAAGATGAGAGAACAGCTTCAGTACAGACAGATTCTGCACACAGTTAGGCACTTAATTTTCAGTCAATTCAGGAAAATGGGGATTATGTTTACATGGTACGATAGTGAATGAGATAGTGAGATAAAGTTAGAGCTGAATATGCTAGCACATACTCACAGAATGGAGGAAAGCTGCGCAGAAACCATACTTGGACCCTCAAACCAGACGTCTCCTCAGTGTGTCACGGGGCTGGTACTGATTAGACTGGCTGTGACGATTGTAGCCAAAAGACATTGTATCATAGCAGCCGTGTTGCTTCTGATCACAAAGTTTCCTGAGTTGCTGGATATTTCTTTCACTGCCTGAAGCACTTAAAAGTTTTTACAAATGCTTCTCAACATCTCCAAAAAGATCCATGTGCTAAGGTTTTAACACAGGAGTAGTTCTAGGGACTCCATTAATGCCAATCCCGGAACTTAAATCAGTCAAATAACCAAGCATTTCACTGATACAACACAGTTGGAACCACACCTGAGGTAGGAAGAACAGGTAACGACAGAAGATGACAAACAAAAATGAGGAAGCCAACTCAGTTTTAGGATCTTAGAGGAATTGAGGACTGTGTAACTCAGACACCTTCATCTTTGGAGAAATATTTTTTAAGCCCAGAAGCTGTCCTTGATATATAGACAGTTACTCTAGCTAGAAATGCATCCCACAACAGCAATTTTATACCAATTGCCAGCTGTCTTTTTTGTTTCATTCCGCTGACAAAACCCCTCCCTGTTCAATTTATGTTTTCATTCTTGCTACATCCATAATTAATTCAACAATCTTCCTACATTAACATGAACAATTATGGTGCTTCCCCTTGTAAGACTGTTTTGATATGACATAATCAGGTCCCATGTTCCCATCAGTCATCTCTGTGTCACATATTCTCACTTCTTTTCCACACAGATCTTCATTTCCAAAACATCTGTCACATTAGCTGCTCTCCTCTGGTCCCTCTCCAGCTTGTCACAGTCTCTTGTTGCCCAGATTGAACGCAGGACTACAAATCATGTGTTGACTACAATAAGCTAAGAACACTTGCCTCACATACAAAAATGCCCTTGGTGCTTCACTGAAGTGCAAAAGTAGCTATTTTTCTCATTAGCACTGCACTGTTTACCAATTGAAATCCCCATCATCTATAATCCCCAGATAGTTCTCCATGGGTTAAATACATATCCTAAAAGATTTCCCACATTCTATATTTATGTTTTCTAATGTGAAATATGCTATGTTTACATTTGAAACTTCACTTGATTGACTTCAGTCTGATTCTACAGTTATCATGAATACAGTATTTTTTAAATGTGTTCTACAAAATATTCATGACTCTCTTTAGACTATTTTTTTGAAGAGCTAATAATGAAGGTTCTGAGAAACATTTAAAACCCCATGGGTACAGAGTGCTCATACATGAGCAAGTCCTGGCAATGAAAAAATAGCAATTACTGGATATATTTGTTTAAACTAGCCTTAGACAGAACAGACTGGAGTCTCACTAAGGCAGCTACAGCTCCACCACATACCTGAGCTTTTCAGAGGGAAACTTCACACAAGCAAAAACCCAGTATGGGCACTGCACTTCTTTACTTCATTAAGATAACCACCAAACACATAATTTAACTTGTCATGAGTCATTCGTAACAAACCCACATTACCTTCTCTTCTTTGTCTTCTTTTCCTCTGTTAAGATTTACCTCTGCACTCTGTAACTATATTATTTAAGGACATCAGTGAGTGAGAAAAAAATATATATGAGATATCTTTCTTCTGGCCAAACCAACAAGTGTGTTAATTAACCTACAGCGGCCTTTTGATCTCTTTCAGTACCTGAGGTAGCTCATGCAAAGCTACCTCCATATCTGCACACTGCAATCCAGACTGGAATACACACACAGAAGCACTTGTTATCCTTAAGCACAGATACACAACACAGGATAAAACAGATTTCTGGCAATTACTGGTAGGTAACTGAGCACACCATCAAAGCTGGGGTGAAGAAGTCATCTCCCTTTACACATCAAATATCATCTGTGGGGGAAAATAAGACTACAGTTAAACATACCGCCAGCACCTCTCTCCTCCCATTATGACAACCACCATTTTAAAGACTCCACTTTTGGAAAGCATTTATAGCACTTCATTCTGTATCTGCCAGCAGAGTGGTCCAGCAAAAGACAGGTTTCAGAGTGCAGACTCTTCTAAAGCACTTTTTGTATTGATGAATTTTCATTTGTTTCTGGCACAGAAGGCTAGCTATGAAACCATGCTTAAGAAGTGGAAAGAGTAATGCCACATAAAAATGAAACATATGGAAGATGCTGAAAAAGAGTGTGGAAAGAAGGTCCACCTATTGAAGAATTTGGGTGTGATGTAAAACTGAAGAACAAAATTCTCATATTGACAAATAAAGAGGTGAAATGATAAAAAGCTGCATCAGTAACACAAACCAGACTGTCACTAGGATCAAAGTCCAAAGTTCTAGGAGATGGATTAAAGACTTTGACAAACAACCCTTGGCAATGCCGATATGATTTACCCTGTGAATTAAACCATCCACTCTGGAATAAGGTGGACATGGCTATTGAACAAGAGGCAGATGAACAAACTAAGACACTACAGCTGAAGAGAGTCTGCATAACAAATTAGTTGGGTATGCTTAAGCTTCACCATGACAAAAAAAACGAGGTCACTAACAAGCAATGCAGCCTCATCAAGGTTTTTGGGGTTTCAGCCTAGACAGACATCTGCTACTAGGGATTAGGAAATATGCTGCTCACATCTTCAAAGAAAGAAAGCACCGAGAATCTTGTCTTATCCAAGAAGACGTCAGAAAGGCAGAACATTTGTCATTTGAGATGAGAGCCTCAGGATACCAAGAAACTCTCACAAATGAGCTCCTTATTTTTGAAAAACCAGCACTGCTGGTTGATTACATGCAAACTTCAATCAGATCCCATAAGGAACTAACTAAGATTGTTACAGCACACTGTTTATAAAGGGCAGTAAGAGTGAGAGAAACTGAACTGATCTAGCATAATAGTCTGACAATGCTCTCCAAGAGCTGCATTAAAATATGCTAGAAAAAATACGAGAATGGGACCAGAAATCAGTAAGCCCAAAAGGAAGTATTGGAAGTAATTAATGAAGAATGAAATTACTGACTATTGAAACCATCCCTCTTTAGAAACCTTCCAAAAGTAGACTCTTTGGGGTAAAAGAATAACTGAAAGTATGCCAGAATACACAACTTCTTTAAACCATCTTTCAACAGGAAGAGGGACCTCTGGACATTACAGCTTCCATCTGTGTCAGGAGGGCACCAAACCTCAACTCAGGTATGATTCTTTCTTTCCTGTTGCTATGTTTCCCCTGTCTATTCTTCTCCTGACTCTCTTCACACCTTACTTCCCTCTGCTATGTCTTATTTTTTAGCCATTTGCCTCAGAAAAGTCCAAATCAGATAGCTCTCACTGTGTCTTAGGAAGCACTGGTGTCATCCAGTGTCTTCAGAGGAAGGTAAAAGCTATGTTGAGTGAACTACTAAGTTTGACAAGTTTTGTAGTGCCTATGGTTTTGTTTCTCTAAGAGTCAGAAACTCAGAGTCTGTGTTGGCTATTTCCACACACTTTTCTGCCTCTTTGGTCTGCTTATCTTGTTTTGCTTTCAGAAAGAGAATCAGATTTTAATGACAGCATAAATATCAGATCCAGCCATAAAACTAAATTGTGACTTCTGTTTCCCAAAATAGAAAGGTATTAACTGTTGCATCTGAAGGACTATTACAAGGAGATTTCCTTGGACAAAATAAATCCTTCACAGTTTAAGGGAAAAATAATCTGATTGAATTAAGGGGAAAAGAATCTCATTGGTTTACTTTCTAAATAATATAGCTGTCTCTCTTTCTATTTTTTAAGAGTAAAAAGACTTTGAGAGGCTCTAAGGGATAATATCCTCAGGCTTAGGTTTCTTGGACTTTAGGAATCTCCACCCTTAGCAATGAAATACAGACCTACCATTGATTCAGACTGGTATAAGCCTAAAGAGAAGTGTAGCACCAGATACTAGCTCAGCATCCCAGGGTGTTGCTATGCCACAGTTAGGCAGCCTTGACTTTCAGCAGCATCAGACTAACATTCTAGAACAGGTTCACATCTGCCTGTTGCTGTACCTCTAATTATGTTCTGGCTGCTTCCAGCCGAGCCGGGTGCTAGATGTTCTGCAATAGCTGCAGATCTCTGCAGAGCAGTATCAACAAGATTACGAAGTTCTTGCATTTACCGGGTGTTACCCAGAACCAGCTGAAACCATAATGAGAAAAAAAATCTTATACTTTTTAAATATCAGGAGAGGAGAAAATGTGGGCATTTACTGACTGGATCATCATGATTGCTACAAATAAGACTCAGTTCTTGGTCTCTTCTGTGAATAAGCTAGATATTTTTGTAATCAGGAAATTGGTTCTCTGAGGCTGTCCTCAGTTTATGTTACCATTTAGTTCTGATTTTTTGTTCTTTTGTGATGATTTTACCCCCCATAATGAAGGAAACTGCTCAGAGAGGTAGAGTACAGAATCCTTATCTCCTTTTCAATCTAAAAATCTAAATCTAATCTAAAATTATATTTCAAAGTATTAATCAATTTCTGACTATCAGGAGAACAGAAATTTTCATCTCTACTGCCCTGACATCTTCTTTTGCCAGTATTCTTGTGACAATAAAGTCAACAGTCTTCCCTTCTACATACTCATAACACATCTGGAATTAGGCCTCAGAATTAGTATCTCAAAGCTACAGTGCTTATCAGTGTTTTGAAATGCAAGCAACTTTTCCTGTCATACTATACCGGCTCCATCCTAAAACTGTGCACACTTTCTGCCAACTAGGGCTGAAAGTTTAT
>VWZD01010156.1:35443-98911 GCA_013396695.1 Sakesphorus luctuosus
TGTACCACAATCTCTAAGCTATCAGAAGATTTGTTTTTGAATGGAAAGCATTCCACTGATGCTTTACACATGAATAAGTAAGAGCATCTCTAAATAAATAATCCTTCAAATGTTACATAAACAGTAACTGTTCTAACATGTGAGATGAAAGAGTGAGTGAAGATTTCAGACACTACATAACAGTGACAAGTCTCCACATTGTGAAATCTAAAAAATAGTTACCCAGTTATATACAAAATTCAGGAAAAAGTCACAGGTATTTCTGAGATATCCTCCAAAAATGGCTGGAAACAAAATCAAAAACCCTTCTATTCTTTATTTACTGTCATCTATGTTGGACAGATTATTGCAGCAGAGACAAAAAAAAAATCCCCAAGGAAATATAAATATACTCATTTTTTGAAAACAGCAGAAGCATTTTAAGCTTTGATCATAAGTCCTTATGTGGTCACTTCGTTGATATGCTGACAGTGAGGAGAGCAGAAAAAAATCACCTTCAACTCATGGGCATCTTTGTTTTATACTGTATATTTATACCTTGACATTAATTAGGGCTTCTGCTGGCTGTCTGAAGTGAACAGGAAAGACCAAGTTTCTCTTTTTTAAAAAAATTCTACATGTTTATTCTTTTCTCTTCAATCTTTCACATATTGGAGATCAAAAAATAATATAGACCAAGGCATTTGAATGTGGTACTGATTTTGTCCTGTTACCAGATCTAAATTCAGTAGCAGGTGTGTGCTTTGTGGTCTCTAATAGACTGAGACAAATGGACTGAAAAATCTTCTAGACTAACCACCTCAGTTGTGGTTCCCCAACCCTGTGGAATATAGGACTCAATTGCACAAACAGTCTCTTTTGTCCATTCTTCATTCAAATCCTCCTGTGTCTGAGGATAATGAAATATTTGTATTAATGTAGTTCCTTCATTATGACCATAGATTCATAGAATCATAGAATATGATGAGTCAGATCATCAAGTCCAACTCCTGGTCCTCTGCAGGACACTCCAAAAATCACACCATGTACCTTAGAGCATTGTCCAAATGCTTCTTGAATTACATCAGGCTTGGTGCTGTGACCACTTCCTTGAGGAGCCTGTTCCAGTGCTCAGCCACACTCTAGGTGAAAAAATCTTTCCTGATATCCAGCCTAAACCTTCTCTGACTCAGCTTCATGCTGCTAGGTTGAGTCCTGTTACTGAAAAGGGTTCTGTACTTGCCCCTTCGCTTTCCCTCACAAGGAAGCTGTAACTGCAGTGAGGTTTCCCCTCAGTCTCCTTCAGGCTAAACAGACCGAACGTCCTCAGCTGTTTCTCATGAGGCTTTCCCTCAAGGCCCTCCACCATCCTCATTGCCCTCCTTTAGACACTCTCTAATGGCTTAACATCTTTTTTATATTGTGGAGCCCCAAACTGCACCCAGGACTCGAGGTGAGGCCGCCCCAGTGCAGAGCAGAGCAGGACAATCCCCTCCCTCCCTCGGCTGGTGATGCTGTGCCTGGTGCCCCCCAGGGCAGGGTTGGCCCTCCTGGCTGCCAGGGCACGGCTGACTCATGTTCAACATGATATCAACCAGGACACTCAGATCCCCTTTGGCAGCATTGCTCTCCAGCCTCTCATTCGCCAGTCTATACACGCAGCCAGGCTTGCCCCATCCCAGGTGCAGAATCCAGCACTTGCCCTTGTTAAACTTCATACAGTTGGTGATTGGCCTGTTTGCCATGGAGAGCATTGATAACTCTTCTCAATTCAGAGTCATGGGTGAACTTACTTAGTATCCCTTTGAGTTCTGCAGTCAAGTTTTTATTGAAGATGTTGAAGAGAGCTGGTATGAGGATGGAGCCCTGCAGAACCTACTAGTGACCAGTCACCAGCCTGATATATATCTATTCATCAGAACTTTTTGTGCATGACTTGTGAGCCAGTTGCTCACCCCTCATGTAACATGGTCATTCAGCTGTGTGCTGGACCTTTGGTCCAGGAGACTCTGAGACACAGTATCAAAAGCTTTGCTGAAGTCCACATAGGTTTTATCTACTGACTTAGATCACCTGGGTGGGTTGCCTTGACATAGAAGGTAATCAGGTTCAACAAGCAGGATTTAAGCAATGTCACTCAAGTGAAAAAAATAAATCTTCAGTTTCACAATTCTACTGAATAGGGATGGGATAGCACAGCAATTAAACCCCAAAAGAAATACCCCTTACAGCTATTGCTCCCTATGTAAAGAGCCTATGAAGGGAGAGCATGTGAGGTTGAGCCAGTTCACTCAGTGAAGCACCTCCACTGTCTGTCCTTCACAAATAGTTCCAGCTTTACAAAGAGCAAAGGTTGAGGGCACCTCAGAAGCAAACATAGTAGCCCAGCTCTGAGGCAAGACAACAAAATGCTGCACAAGCTCCTCCCAGGCTGCTTACCTGTAGCTTCTCACAATTTGGTAGATGACTAAGCAAAACACATGGCTCCCTCTGTCAATCCTCAAACTATTCATTAGCGTGAAGTTTGCTACAGTATAGCAGACATAGAAGGTAAGTGGAATTGTAAGAGGGAAGCAAACCCAAGGAGGATACCACTACCTTCATCTACATTTGTTTCTTACATGTTTTGCTGGGGAAAGTAAAGGCAAGAAGATACAAGGCAGTGAAGAAAACGAACCTCCACCGTACCTCCTACTTCTTATTAAAGATTTATTACCCTCTGGATGGAAATAAATATCTGGTTTGGATTTTAAAATGGCTTAGAGCATAAGGAGTGACATAGTAAAGGATTAACAGTAGATACCCCATGATTTTTAATGGTTACAGAGACATAAATGGGTGCACAGTTATAAAACATGGTCTAGGGTTCTAATAGTGCAAGAACCAAAGAAGAACAATACCCAGGTTCAAATACTAGGATGTGAAATTAGGTCCTTCTGGGCCACCAAGACTGAGAAAGAATAGTAAACCTTATAAGGGAAACTGGCAACCAAAGAGAGCACCAGATGAAAACAACAGTGATGCACACAAGAAAAAGCAAAATAGAGGAAAAAGTTTAATGTAGTGAACATAGAATCAAAAAAGCCTACTGACAATAGTGCAAAGCAGAACCTGATGGTGCAAAACCCATTCTGAATAATTAGTCCTGGTCTATAAATCCAGTGCTGGTGCAGTTATTTATAGCTTATTAGAAACCACAGTAGACCAAGCAACTCTGGATACCTATTACAGTGTCCAGTGCAGATCTAACCTGAAAATCATTGTGCTGAACTTCACAAACAGCACTCACCCAACTGAAGAAAACACTAGGAGGCACAAGAGGGGTGGAAAATAATGACGAGTACATAGCAATGCTGTTGTATTTTGGTATGACATGCTCCCACCTGAAGTACTGTCTCATGGACTTATCTTTTTGGCTCAAAAAGACATCAAGATGTTCTATAGCCCTAGAGTGCAGCTATAATGACACCCAGGCAACCTGGCTAACAAAACAAAGCAGACAATTCATTGCCCTCAAGTCTGATGTAGCCTCACACAGTCCTTCTCTTTCTGGGGTCAGAAGGTCACAAACTGAAACCCCCATGCTATCCATTTTATCACATCAACAAGCATTAAAATAGTTTCTAGAAAACATCCACCCAGTACATTTCAAACATTTAACTAAATACTGCTTTACATTAAGCTAAACTTGTGAGTCCCTTAAGTCAATTTATAACATCTTGCCCTGAAAAATACATCCTGCAAACTGGCAGCATTTCTAAATTTGGAAGCAGAAATAATAATGGCAGCATTTATATTTGTCTAATCAAATTTCTTAGTCAAGAAATCGCTGTGTTCCCTGTTGAAACAGTGACGAAGGTCCTATCTGTCTACTGAATGCTATTGGGAACTCAAATTACCTCTTTCACCTCTGGACCCCCAAAAGCCTAGGAAAGAGGGTGTCCGGCCCAAGAGTGCCACCAGAATTGCCTGATCTCACCTTGGCATCTTGCACTGAGCATGATGTGCTCAAGCAGATGTACCCTTATCAACACCATAAGTGAGAAAAGATGTTTCCAGAAATAGGATACCCGCTACATCTGTGGGCAACTTGTGCCAATGTTTTACCACTCTCTTTGAAAAAAACTTCATTCTTATATCTAAATAACCATCTATCATTTTAAAACCATTACCTCTTGTCCTACCATGACATACCCTGCTAAAAATTTTGTTTCTGTCTTTCTTATAGGCACTCTTCAAGTACTGGAAGGCTGCAACAACATCTTCCCTGAGCCTTGTCTTCTCCAGGCTGAACAATCCAAACGCTCTCATAAGAGAGGTGCTTCAGCCCCATAATCATATTTGTAGCCTCTGGACTCACTGCAACTGGTCCCTGTCCTTCTTATGCTGGGAACCCCAGAGCTGGATGCACAGCTCCAGGTGGAGTCGCACCAGAGTAGAATCAGCTCCCTCAGCCTGCTGCCTACACTGCTTTGGATGCATCCCAGGACATGGTTGGCTTTCTGGACTGCAGCTCATGTCAGTCTCCTAGTAGCGCCAAGTCCATCTCCTCAGGGCTGCTCTTGATCCATTCATGCTCCAGCCTGCATTGTTACCCAGGGGACTGCAAGTGTCCCAAGATATCCTTCCACAGGAGAACCCTACTTTTAAGTGCTGTAGCACTGAGAAATCCATCCCTGATCCCAGAGGGAGTCAGCTGCACCTTGCATGGAGCCCTGTACACCACCATGTGCCAATACATGTCACAGCTGAGTGCATGGTGTCAGTGGGGTGGTTTGCCCAGCTCAGTGTGGTGATGGTGAGGGTGGTGCCCCCACAGTACTGCCCCCCCGTGTGCGTCCTCTGTGTCCAGCCGAGGACACTGACGCAGGCTGTGCGCCTCTCAGTGCAGCTCATGTTTGCTGGCTCTGGACCAACAGTAGCAGGGTATGCAGGCTGGCACTGGCCTGGGACCAGTCATCGTTTTGGCAGTCACCAGGCAATGCTGCAGTTCCAGGCCCAGCATGGCACCACCAGCCCCTGGGAGGGTGGTCCATAAGTAGCCTCAAGCGACCAAACCAGGCTGGCTGCAAGCCCCAGAGAGTACTCAGGCACTGTCTGCACACCAAGCATCAGCCCCCAGTGAGGGGCTGCTGGGTTCCTGCATGGGGCAGTGTGAGTGGGATGTTTTTCTAATACTCCAAAATGTGTAAAAAAGCCACTGCATGGCTGCTTGCCTTTTCAGTGGGAATGGGACTTGGCCACCATTCTTCATGTGCACATGGGTTTCCTGCAGTAAAGTCTGTCTGTCTTCCACCCAGCAATGGAGTCGGAATTTTATTTCTGTTGACTCTCAACCTTTTTAAAGACCTCAGGCCACACTCTCCTTTCACTTCAGGAGAGGGCTTATAGAAAACCCAAAATTAGCAGCATCAGTGGCAGGTAGAAAACAGCACTCTGCAAAACGCAGAAATTAGGAACAAATTTGAGTGACTCTCATTTCTACAGTTGCCTCCAGGTGTGGGTGGATGAGCAGAATGCCACGTGGTGATGTGAAGTTTTCGCTGTTCTTTCCTCCTTATTAAAGTCACATTCTGTCAGCCCAATCCTCAGCTCTTGGGAAAAAGTCTCATTAATTTCATTTTCAGAATATAAAGGAGCAGATAATAGCAATGCAAGACTCATTAGGGAAGTTTAAAAAAGGAACTAATTTGAAAAGCATTTACTTCTCCACTCTGCAACACAGTTCTTAGTTGGTTTGGAGTTAAGGGCAAATGAAGAAAACATTTCCAGCAGGGAAGAGGAGGTTGCAGCATACCATTAAATTTGCCTGTGTCATTCCAATGCAAAATCTCTTGCTCGACACATACAGCTTACTTATGGCTTATCATAGGAATCTCCACGCATGCCTGTCCAAAGAATTTCTACAGACTTATATACATAACTATTTAAAAATGCATGTGAGGGGCTTGTGTGGTTTTCCATTTTCTGTGCTGTCTAATTGGAGCTGCAATCTTTGAGGTCAAATTATTGCAGGTAGATCCAGTAAGAGAGTTAACCCCCGCAGATTAGGCACCAAATACCTGGCCTCTAAGCATCTGGCTCCTTCTGTGAAATTCAAAACCCAGAGCTGGGTGCTAATCCTCCCCTCACTGAGCACATGCAGAGTTAGACCACTCAGAAGGGCCATCCAAGAAAGCACATGTAGAGCAGGAGCCATTTGGAGCTGGAAATGCTAATTGCAGGAGTGTGGCCCAAATTCTTGTCCCCTCTCCAGAGCTGTGGCATCTGTCCATGTCAGTGCTCCAAATAGAGCTTGACCCTGCTCCCTCCCTCCAGCAGGCAGCTCTCGTCAGGCCTCTGTTTTCTTTCTAAAACCCAGCCGAGATGCTCAAGCAGTGTCAGCATTCATGCATACATCGTGCTCTGATGCTAGTACCACCTGCCAGAGAGAGGCTTCTCCACCAGCTGGTCAACCATATCCTGCCTCCCAGCAGAGATGCTTCATTGCACATGTCTTGGATGATGTGAATTGGATTTCTATAGCTTCCCCTGGAAGTCCTAACCTTAATGATTACTCTAACAGCAGGTCTTCGCACTTTTGGTGTATTCAGTGAAAATGGATGGAATTTTAGCACTTCACAGGGACTGACTTCCTATGGCCACCTACCCCATGCTACTATCCCAGACAACTATGAGCTTTCATTTACTCTTGGGAACATCCGATATATCATCCTTGCAAAGGTCGTTCTGTCTGTAACCCAGGTTTCACCCAGTTGAAAACAAATGCACTGTCTCTCTGAATTTTGTCCTGCTGCATGGAATAGTATTTATTGATTATCTGGGACAATCCATCCAAACACATAGTGGCTTTTTTCAATTGCATCTTGCTAATTTTACAGTTTTCTCTTTTGACTACAACATACACATACCTGAACAGTAACTATCATTGCTTTTACACAGGAATATGTTTTATGACATGGAACAGGATTAAGTTAGAGCCAACCTGCCATAAGGTCTGAGTTAAAAAGAAACATATTTAGCAGTGATGTTTCATGTTAAATATATGTCCTTAAAACATATCACCTTTTGTGAAAAAGTCTTTCTTTTAGCAATGCAATTAATTTTGTTCAATATTGTCTCTGAATGTGGAATAAATAATAAAAGGACATCCTGCTCTTTTTGCAGAATGTAAATTTCATGTCTATCATCTCTGCTGTCCATAGACGTTAGTGGTAAAATACTGAAATACAACTCTAACATGTATGTATGGTGACATCATATTTCCGGTTTTTTCCTTCTCTTTGAGCACCTGCACTGAAATTCCCTGTTGTAAAATCAGTTAAAGTTGGTATAACATAACAGATAATTATATTTAGGCTCAGAAGGAAAATACTGAGATTCAGATTACATGGCAGAAAATAAGAACTCCCATTAGACCTAAATCATCCAAAATAGAAGTTCACTTTTAAAGTCTTAAAGCATGAAACTGGATTACTGGGAAATGTTTTTGTGTCTGAAAATTCTACTTTAAATTTGTTAATGTTGCTTCATTGGGAAAAAACTCTGTAAAATTAGTTGTGATTTACACCCTGCAGCATTGCTATAAATGAGTAATTCAAGAAGCTCCACAGAAACCTCAAACACATAATTTCAAAATAAGTTGCATTGAAAAGGAATTTAGCAAAATATGCTGTCGGACATGTAGCAGGAAGGACTAGGACACACATCTCCCAACTCCACACTACTTTCAAATCAGAATTCATACTTCACAGAGAGAAGAACTGCAATCCCTGGCTATTTTAAAAAAAAAAAGTGACAGAATGTGAAGAAAGACGTTCTTGTTCAATTTGCAATACCAAGCCCAAATGGAAAATGCCAGCAAATTTCTGAAAACTTGGGAGCATACTGAAAAAACAGTCTGCCAGATTTCTGGGGTATGGACACCATAAGCTATTAGACAGACCAGCCATCCAGAGAGTGCTCACTGCCACCAACATGTGGCACCACAGCTGGAGAAAGAGACAATCTTTCCAGGACATAAAAGTTTTTTATTTTACCATGAAGGGCATAAAAATGAAAATATGTCTTTCCAAAACAAGCTTACAACAATGGAGCAAAAAAAATGGTCACACTTCAAGACCTCAGCATCTATTCTGGGGTAGAAGAGCCCCTTTTGCCATTATTCAATTCTTATGCCATTATGAAAAAATGTCCAAGTCCTCCTTTTTAAGTGGCTTCCTGCTTAATTCATATCAGTTTGATGGTTTCCACTACTCATGTCTGCTAGGCTATCCTTATCTGAAGGTCCCCTTTGACTGAAATGGAATGAAAGAGGAAAGCCAAGATATGCACAGGATGCCTCTATCTGAAAAGGTAGGAACAGGTAGATAACTTTTATCACATATCCAGGCACTGAGCCAGATTTTAAATGCGTGTAAACAACATAGGTTCACTGAAGCTTGTGGAGGTTTGTCAGTAGGAAACTCTCAAAGAGTCCACTGTCCTCTTAACTGCAGTACCAAGCCAATACTCTATGACAAAACCTGGATTCATTAAGCCAAAAATAGATTAAAACATTAAAAAAAAAAAAANGATACCTGAAACTGCAAACTCTGTTACTGTGATGTAATCTGTTTAATGAATATTGCCTTACCTCTAGAAGTTTTAAACAAGGTAACAGGTGGTATTTCTTTGCAAATTACTATTACCAAAGCTGCAATATTTCTTTCATCCAGGATGAAACTAAACAATTGATTCTTCAAAAGTAGGGTTGAATTTCTCAGGACTGCATGGCTAATTTACTAAAATCACTCTTGCACAGTTAGACTTACTTCAGATAAATGAGGACAGATCTTGTGTCAAAGTACATTGACACTGCATCTTATTTCCAGAAAAGGTAGGCACTTGTGTAACTCAAACTTAAATATTGGATGTCAAATTATCGCGTATGCTGGCAAGATTACTAGATAGCACATATATCCATAACACGAAGGAAAACCTGTTACATGACTGTGAGTGTACAAAAGTTATAAGCAAAGAGAATACATGCCAAAGTTTTATACAAAAGATACATGAGTACCATCACTTCAAACATTTGGAAGCTAAGTCCAGCATGTCATGAATCTCCGTAAGAAATGTCAATATGAGGATTAATGGTATGCATTATTTAATATTTCTCTGTGAATCAGGGTGGGAAAATTATATTTCTGGCTATATTATTACTAAATTATTTCGGCATTCACAAGAGTTTCAATTAAAGCAAAGCTGTTTTGATAGAACAATGAAAACAGCACAAGAAATCAAATTCATAGTATCTCAGTCTGAATGGACTTGGAAGAATTGCAGCTGCTAAACTCAAATATATTTTATATTTCTGTAAGATTTTGGGTTGCCCAGAGCCTAATATGCTTAAGCTACCTCATCATCTAAAGTAATACTTACATACTGTTGCCACTATTGCAATTGTAATAACTTTAACTAAAACAGAGCAAATCTGGGTGGTAAAGCACAAATCAATTTGAAATGTACTTACACTACCTTTTTCAACTATTAGAATACTATCCAAGCAGCATTCATTACCATCCCTTTCATCTATCTAATATCTGCCTGTGGAGGGTGCAGAAATAGATGCCTGAAGGTCTAGCTCACCAAGTCTCCCAATAACTTCCATTTTGGCACAGGGAAGTTTATTTATGGGCAAAGACCTCATTTGCCTTTAGGTTTTGAATGCTTCCCCCACATGTGCATGGTTGGTTAAGTGGTACTTCCACTACACTGAAGAACTGTAGTGTGCCATTCTGAAAAATTTATCATGTTTTCTAGCCCTCTTACAGTACATTTTTGTTCTTATTTTCATATTAGCTTGTAAAATTAACACCCTGGGATAATTTATAGGGACAGAGGCATTAATCACAATTTAATTTACACTTCTCTGGTCTCTTCAGTGCAAAATAAATATCAGGCTAGGGAATAAAGCATTGGACCTTTCTCACTCTCCCTCCAATTCAGTTTAGACAAGACTATTTTTAATTATCATTTTTCACAGAACAAATACTTTATACTGAATAAAGATTTATGCTTTGCTTTCCTAGAATAACCTTCAAGAAGGAAAAGGTATTTCCTCCCTCACAAATCCCTTCACTCCATGCGCACACAATAGTGTGCTCTGAATAGGAAGAAGAAAAATTGGAGAGGATATGATTATTTTACTAGAGAAAGCCTACTCTCCTCCCTTGCCAGCAAGACATTATAGGTCAAGTCAAGTAAGGTCAAGTGAGTTCTTTTCATGTCCAGGGTCCTTGATTTATTCTGTCAGCTGTTCACTGTCATACAGCACAACGAGTTGAGTGTGAACACTGAGATAGAGCAAAGTGACTGGACACATTGATTTAGACCACGGTGGCTCATGTTCACTTGAAACACACACTGAGCCCTGCTGGGTGATTATGGACATCATGGGGAGTGTGAGATGAACAGGATATTAGTACACATAATTTATGTATGGGGCTTAGTTGCCTTAAGAATGCAGCCGCTGTCCCATGGGTTCCTCTGAGTTCTGTTATTCCCTAGCAGACAGGGAGACACAAAGGAAGTAAATGCAGAAGAGTTGGTGTGGTAAAACCCATTGCCTCTCGTCTCAGGAAACATAGCCCAGGTCAGAGAGCAAAACAGAAACACAGCTAGGATCCGAAGCAATGAGTTCCTGTTTCATAGCTAGCTGCCAGCTCGGTGGGGTATATTACTTCCTAGCTTGTGTGAAGCTACATTTCTAAGGACTGCAGCTCAGCATTTCCATTGGAAAGGCAGTCTATAGGTGCAGATTTGTAGTGGTGGTGTTATGCAAGTAAATGCTGGCATCAAACTTGCAACATTTTTTTTCTTTAATTGGTAGATTTTTATTTTGGGCAGTACCATTATTAGAGATTAGGCATATTTCTTTATACTGACCTTTTTCAATCCTTCTTTATAAATATACATTTTCTGTGGGCAGACTGAAAAGCAGAACAGTTGTTGAAAGGGATCTGATGATCGTCAGAACATCCCGAACTTTCTTTAAAACACTGCTTTTTGATAGTCTCAGATTTTTAAGGGCATGGTTTTCAACAGCACAGGACTCAAGGGCCTCCCTATGAGTTGCAGCTGCAGTCATTCATCAGATATGGAGTTGAAGGCACCACAGTTATATGAAATAATTGTTTCACTGTCTGAAATTTCAGTTTTTTATAGGAAGTGAATATGGGAAGCAGACAGGTATGTATAAGTGCATTTTTGTGCATCAACTTATGCAGAAACAGAGTTTAATGCATAGTTGTTTTATTAGTGTGGTCACACTGTGCTGTGAAATATCTGGAAACTAGACTACCAAGAACTCAGGTCATAACGAAACCTTATATATTGTGGACAAAACCATGCCCCAGAAGAATTTGTTGGTAAAACTTCATTGGCACCAGCATACACAACATTCCTCTATGTGAAAATGTTATGAAGCAGGGTTTAAACAAGAACAGTATGGAACAATTAACTTACAGCTGTTACATGCCACACTTTTGTCTGAATGTTCCTGAATTGGGGCAGTACAAAGCCTATGATCTTTCCACGTCCTATGATGTGCAGTGGCTTTTGCACCAAACCATTCAACACCAAAGTCTGCAGTTTTGCATGGCCTTCCTTTGGAGCTGCAGCAGAGCTCAAGGCTGGGCTGACACTTTGATAAACACCCCAAGCAAGCGTCTGCTCTGTGGACTAAAAGGAAAAGAGTGGATGTTAAAATAATTGTAAACAGTCCAAAAATCATGTTTTCTTCACAGACTTTGACACCATTGTAGCCAAAGGAGCTGACACTGTCAAGTACAGCAGATGGGATCCATGATTGTGCTGTGTCTTTCAAGCACTGCAAGTATTTCCACTGATTTCTCTTCAAAGACATCAATTTCATTTTGAATTTCAGGTTCAGAAAAGAATTTCCAGTTTCCATTTCTATTCTGTTCCTGAAATCACCCACAATTCGTTTCTCTCCAACAACAAACCCATAAAATAACCATGGAAATCCCTGTTTTCAGACCTGTTTTCATTGGTTAGGACTCCAAACAGCAGAACACTCAGGCACATACATAACTTCAAGCAACTGAGTAATCCCAGCACTTTGGGCTACACCGCAGAAGAGAGTGGGAGTCTTGCCATTGAATTTTATAGGAGCATTATCAGACTGTAAGTGCTTTGTTGGTTTAAGGCCAATATTTTTTCAGACTTTAGAGAAAGCCAGATTGGGCCCAATCTCTACGCAACTTCTCCTAGAAAGACCAAAATAAAAACAAATGATACTAAGCAACAGGAATGCACATAGCATACAGGAAAGGACCGCTGAACACAAGATGAGCTGAGGAAGCATTACTCATTGAAATGCCACTATAGGAGAGAGTGGTGGCAGATTGTTTAGTTCATAATATCCTTTATGTCCAGTTTTACAGACAGATGGTTTATCCATCTTGCAAACAAGCACTTGTCTGACTCAGATCTAGAGAGGCAAACAAGCCTTCCACAGAGCCAGGGCTGTACCTTTCTCCAGCAGAACAGACTTAGGCTGCACTCGTTAGAGAAGAGGCTGTAGAAAACACTATGTTCAGTAATCATCTTTTCCACACACCTGTAGCAGCAGTGTCAGAAGCACAGACCCCAGCTACAGTCACAGCAGACAACTAGTGTTCAATCTCCAGCAGAACTCCTTTAATTTGTACCCACATTGGTGAGAGCAGGAAGGAAGACCATTGCTGAGTGCTGGGCCTTTCTCCTCACACCCAGCACTCACACATCGCTGCCACAGCAACCCAAGCTGCAGTATAGAAACATCCATATCTCCCATTGACAGCAACAGGCTTTCTGGAGAAGCAACAGCCAAGTCCTGAGCAAGCCATGTTCTAACACCTCTACAACAGCATTTCAGGGAAGTCACTGTTTCCTTACTACAGCATTAATTGGCTTTATATAGCTCTGTTCAGACTGTTTGGGGCTATGACACTCCCCTCATATTAAGAAATTCTTCCCATATTAGATGTTATGTAGATCCATTTATCATTTATGTGCACTCAGAGCTTGACACATTCTGTGAATGACCCACTGTACATTTTAATGTGACATCTATCACGTGGATACATAACCATGACCACTGATCACGCAGCTTCTCTAAACCAGCTGAACATTGCTACAGCCCAGTCTCTCAGGTCCAAGACTGCTGACTGATTTATCTTAAATTAGGAATAAAGGATCTTCTGTTTCTTTTTCTATTAAGTGAGGGGCTTTTTCCCCTGTTGTGGTTTTAGACAAGACCTCCTTAGGAAAAAACTAGCAGGTATAAACTTTGGGTCTGATTCTGTTACTCCTCTAAGATTAATGCAGCCACATGTGTTGCTACTCTCACTGAAGTCAGTATGATTATTTTTGTGGGCAAGATTTATTCTTCCAAGGCCACAAAACCCAGACCCTTGGTTTTCTGCTATATTTCCTTCATTGAGATAGTCCATACTGGGAGAACATTTATTTACTCCTCTCATTCCATTTAACCACACAATTAGTCAACTGTTTTAGGCATCTGTGTCTTTTTATGAAACAGAATCCAACTACCAAATGCTGTGTTGTTTCAAGCCATTGAAATCAATGCTCTACAGAGCATATGAGCAACTCAGGTCCATGAAAAGCACATACCTTGAATTGCTAACCAGCTCTGGATATACAAGAGAATGCATTTTAAATGACAATGTCACATGCAGCTTGTGAGTGAGTGATAAGCTATGCCACTGTGATGTCTCTGGAAATAAGTGCTACTGTTTTCCCTAGGCACTTCGTGACCTTGTGTGTTGATCTCAGCCCATTTTCCAGGACTGTAAATAAGAGCACTTGGAAAAGGTTTTCTGTTCACACATTTGTAGTTACAAGGGAAAACTCCTGAATGGAAGCATGGCATCCATCAGGCAAGTGCAGCAGGTGGCACAGGACAGACTGCATTAAGCAGATCCTACAACTGGGACTTCTACAGCATTTTATTATGGCAACAACAGAACATGTATTTATCAAACAAAATTAAATAGAAAAAAGTCATTCCCAAGCAGAGTAGTAAGCTGGCAAGCTTCCAGTCAGCAGTTTTACTGCTGGCAACAGAAAGAAGTCACTTGCTGGGGTCACCAAACTGCTGTGAATATGCAATTATTTTTATCATATCATATCATATACATCATTGCATCATATTATTATTATAAGGAACTTTGTTTGGGCTCCTATATACTCCCAGAAGAACTCTTATCTACTCAAAAGAGACAGCATAGTTAAGCTGTATTGTGAACATGTTATAAAAGTTACTTTCCCCCCTCTTATTCAGTTTCACAAATGGTGATATTTTCTGCTCTCTTTGTTAGTTTCTATTTGTATTATTCTGTTCAGAGCTATCCATACTGAATGATTAAGAAGCAAGTAAGATTACAAAGTAGTTTTTATCAACTACAGGGGGTGTTTTTATGTTGTCCATACTGGTGTGGATAGGAAAAATGCCACCAGCATAGTATCTGGGTGCTGATAAGTACTAACTCTAATCCTAAAGTCAGGAAAGAAGTCTCGGGAAATCACAACTGCTCCACCACTTTTGCACAAGGAAAAAAAAACCCTGAAATGGAAAATGACATCTACAGGATAACATATGTGCTAAGCATGCTGCCAAAAGTAGGAAGCACTAAGTCCTCAACACCTGTACTTACCAAAACCACTAATGCAATTATATTAAGAGCCTCACTATTTTGAAAGAAAAACCTCAATTCTCCTGTGTTTCCTGGAATCACCTTTAGTAACTGAAGACACATACAAAAGAAGAAAAAATAGAACTAAAAATGGGAGACAGTTTTGGCAGTTTCTGCTACTTCCTTCCTGTAATCTTTATAGATTACATTACCTGTACATTGTTCTCTATATGATCAGCTGCAGCTATGTATTTGCACTTGCAAGGCCAGACACTCCTTACCCCAGCTTGCCTGGCAGGCCCCACCCAGCACCTGGGAGGACAAATGAAACACAGGAGATAGGCTCATTTCAAAGGCTGCTTTTCAAAGTGCAATAATCTGTTGCTAAATTTTCAAACAAATGCCTTCTTTTTTTTCACCACATTGGTGATTGCACTTGCGAGCAGCTGTCCCACTGTCTTCTTTGAAATTCTTCCTTAAAATTTACCTTTCTAGTGGTGTCCACCAAGAGCTGACAACAGCAAAGCACTCCCCAGATGCAGCCAGATCTTCTCTCCTAAACTTTTACACTACACCCCTTAAAGAGTGGAGGGCTTACTCTGATGGTCAATAGAACTGAGAAATCAGGATAGCTCTTCTTTTTGCAATATCCATTTCCCTTCACTTAGTATCAAAGACTTTAATTAAAGACATTATAGCTTGTCAATGGCTTCTATGATAACAGGAATCTCCCTGAGTACAAGAGCCCTTCCAAAGGCCACGTTAGGGAGGAAACTTCTCATACAGGAATAAGAGCAGTAAGACCAAAACCCCACACCTTTGAGATACGCTAAGCAGAGTACCAAAAAGTGGACATATTAAACTGTCAGAGTTTCATATAACAAAAAGGTCATTGGATTTAATACAAGACTACCATTCCTTCTTATTAAAAAAACAAACTAACAACAACAAAAAAACTCCAGTGGTTTTACCAGTAGTTGCTTGTCCTCTGAAGTTAAGGAGAGAAGCTTTGCCAGGAGGAGGATGAGAAACTGCAAAAATAAACCAGAGAAAGTCTAAAAATAATGCAAAGGAAGTGGTAAAAAGAGAGTGTTCAAAAGGATCTTTACACTCCACAGAAAAAAGGATTTCTTTCCTGTAAACTTCTTCCTCTTTGTTGAAGTCCTTACTGGCAAGACACTGATTCCAGCCCTCTAATACAGCATGTAAAGATCATGGAGAATTATAAGACAGAAAAACTGCACAGAAGAAAATGCAGCATTTAAAGCAGGAATCTAAATAGATGTGGTTTTCCTCTGAATTTCTAGTCTGATACGTCTAAATTTTTATCATCCCGTGGCATTACTAGCACTTAAAAAATGTGGCATTTTATCCCATACTTAGTAACAGGGCAGGAAGGAGGAAAGTGCCAGTAACAACAACAAAGAAAGGACATGTCTTTTCTTAAAACATCTGGTGTTCAGAGTTTCTTTAGGATCTCAGGCCAAAGTCATTTGCTGCACTGAGGTCTTGTTCATCAATGCCATTAGGTTTCTGATCTCTTTTGGAAAGAGAGACTGATAATCATTTTTAATACCCACCAAAGACATGTTTTCCTATGCAGTCTTTTGAGCTGTCAAACCTGAGCCAGACCTTTCTACGGCAACAAAGCACAGTAGGAGTCATGCCTTCTGGAGGCTTGGAAGGGCAGGAAGAGAGATATGCCAGTGTCTCTCTATTTATACCTTTAAAGCCTATGAGGAGACTGGCGGGGCATGAGGACCATGGCCAGCTAGGAATTCCTTGCAGAGCTAGTATTGCTAGCTACTCTAAACCTAGATTTCTCTGTCTAAGCTAACTGCTACTCTGTGGAAATTACAACTTGTGTGTTTTGCCAATATTTTGAGACAAACAAATTAAGATATACGGGAAGCTAAGGGGTCATATGTCTTATTAATCAATGCAGACCACATGGTATTTCCGATTACTTATTTAAGGAACACAAAATAATCCAATAATCGTGAAATTTCAAAATTTCCACACGTTCTATCCTGAAACTATCAGAAACCCATTGAACAGGCTACAAAGACTGCCCACAGAAATGGACAACCAAAGGAAGGCCAGCTGCAGGCAATAAAGGCACTTATTTTACAATAACAAAACCAATTTATTATACAAGGGAAAATATTTATTTGATCTGGATCCACATAACAACTGATAAATATTTCTTGGTACGTTAAGTTTTTCCCAAATGAGTCAAACACTTACGTGCAATATTAACAAAAACAAAAAAAAAGGTATTTGTCTCTGGAGGCCAAGAGGGGAAAAAAAACCAACAAAACCTACCCTTTCTAAGGAGAAAAGTAGCCTTTTTAAAGCATGGCTCAACATACAGGAAAATGAAAATATATTTAATGACAAGCAAATCTGTTTGCATTATACTGACATAAGACACAATTTGCTTCTATTCCTTCCTAAACCTTCTATCCTATACCCACCTAACCTTCTATCCTATACTTACCTAACCTTCTATCTGTTAGGTAGAGCACCTGAAACACTAAAAAATATTTTTAACTTTACTTTTAGTTCACTTCCTAATTTTTTTTCCATGGAAAAATATGTCCTTTCAGTACAGATTTCCAGCCAATTATTTTGTTTCCATTTTTCTTCTTTAATGCATTCAAACCTAATTTTGCACTGCCCCATTTCTGGGAGCTTGACTCAAAGAGCTGCCCCAAGAGCTTTGCAGCACCTCAGAACCACTGTATCTCCACACCTCAAAACAGCCTGGGGTCTGCACCCACACCATCATTCTAGTCTGCCTGCTAGAAAGGGGGAGGGCAGTGAAAGGTCTAGCCAAAGCTGGTTTAATGAATTTGTATCTACAAATTTCAGAGAACTTTGAATCAAACCCTCAACTGAAAAATACTTCTGACTTTTTATTACTAACTCACATTCCTCATTTGTGTGCTCATTTTTGAGATATTCTCTGGAAAAGACTCTGTATCTCTGATCTGTTGGTTCATAAAGTTCATTTTAGCTTTCATTTTCAACCTCTGATTGAGGCTGCAGAGGTTTATTCAGGAACATAATAGTACTCTTCCTAAAGAGGATCTAGAAGAGCTGCAAGCAGATTAGTATCTTGGCCCCATAAGCAGCCATTATCCTCACGAATAGTTGAGAAACAGCTCTTGAAGTTTGGTCCTAATCATCATCCTGTTTCATGATCTGCTTTTAACAAGTCCAAAACTACTTGCTATAAATGCAAGAGTAATAACCTAGCAGCAGACAGATGGAGGCATGATCTACTCCTTATGAGAGGTCTCATTCCAGTCCATAATTGTTAGCAGAAATAATAAATAAGATGCTATTTATTGCATGATGTAACGTTTTGTCAACCTAAAACTTTTTTCTTCCCTTTTTTTCCCCAGCTTTCCAACCTCTTCCTAATTAGTACCTGGCCTTTACCATCTGCTGAAGAGAGATATGATAGCAAACACCAGATTATCTTCACAAGTATCTGATACAGCTAACTGCTTTATGTCAGAATTGCCTAAAATGTTTTTCTCTGAAGGAAACGATAAATCACAGCTCTCATTTTTCAGTACACATTCCAAGGCAGTGGTTTCCAAACTGTTTTGGACCTTGCCCCACTGTTAACTCTCATCATAACTTACACACCATCAATCGCCATTACTGTAAAACATTTGTCCGAACTCCTCGGAAAGTGTGGCTCTGTGTGCCAGCTGTGAGCCATGCCCTCACAGACCACTGTTTGGGACAACCTCCTGCAAACCTGCTTAGGAACAGGTTTACATGCACAGGCCATAACACAGTCAGAACCAAGCCTGCCCTCATCACTTAAGTGGGAGATGTGAGACACAAGAGAATTTCTGTCCTCCCCTAAGTTCCAAATGATGACAAAATACAAATGACAGCTTAGTGTTCAGATGAGTTCAACGATCCTCTTCTCTTCACATGCTGAAACATTTTGTTCCTGTAGAGCACAGTACAGAAATACAGAATCATATACTCATTAAGGTTGGAAAAGGTGTCTAATATCATCAAGTCTAACTCTTAATCTAAGTACCAGGTCCACCACTAAACTATCTCCCCAAGTGCCCCACCTAGATATTTTTTGAACACTATTAAGGATGATGATTTCACCACTTCCCTCAACAGCTTGTTCCAATGTCTGGTCACCCTTTCAGTGAAGAAATTTTCCCTAATGTCCAATCTAAACCTCCCCTGATGAAACTTGAGGCCATTTCCTCTTTTGTCCGTTCCCTTGTTACCTGGGAGTCTAACCCCCATGTCTCTACAACCTTCTTTCAGATTGCTGTAGAGAGCAATAACCTCCTCCCTGAGCCTTCTTTTTCTCCACACTGAACAACCCTGGTTCAGATACTCCTTATCAGACTTGTGCTCCAGACTCTTTCTCAATTCCACTGCTTTTCTCTGGACTTGCTTCAGCCCCTCAATGTCTCTCTTGAAGTGAGGTACCAAAAACTGACTGCAGGATTCGAGGTGTGGCCTCACCAGTGCCCAGTACGGTGACACAGTCACTGTCCTGGTCCTGCTGGCCACAATAATGCTGATACAAGTCAGGATGCCTTTGGCCTTCTTGGCCACCTAGGCACACACCAGCACTCCCCAGCCCTTTTTCCAACAGGCCTCTTTTCAGCCACTCTGCCTCAAGTCTTTAGCATTGCATGGTGGTGTTGTGACCCACAAGCAAAATCTCAGAAACCAGAAAGCATCTCGTCAAAGGAGTCCATCAAGAGAGGAACACATGGATTGATGTGCATGGGAGGCATATAAAGGATACATGTTTATAAAT
Source organism: Sakesphorus luctuosus (assembly GCA_013396695.1). Lineage (NCBI taxonomy): Eukaryota > Metazoa > Chordata > Aves > Passeriformes > Thamnophilidae > Sakesphorus > Sakesphorus luctuosus. The sequence continues at coordinate 54,944 of VWZD01010156.1, forward strand.
CTTCCCCATATCACCCTTCATGCATACAGAGGAGCTCATGCAGCATATGTACTTTTGTTACTCAGAAGGAAGCTCCTGAATGTCCCAGACACCCTGCCAATTCTGATGCTTATCTCAGAACTAACTCTAACTAGCTCTGTGAGGCTGTCTCCCACTCCTGCACTGTCTCCCTTTTGAAACTGCTCTTTCCCTTCATACGACAGTGTCAGCAGCTCCAAGGAGCTCAACAATAAGGAATTTGATTCCCTTGATTTAGTGACCATGAGGTTCCTGGTTGCTATCAGACACCTGGCCCTGACCCGGCTGTGACTCAAATCCAAGGTTTTGTGTTTGAATTCTGTGAAAGCAGCACTGAAGGCTGCTCAAGAGACTCAAATCCTGCTGATTGGACTGTGGAAAAGGGAGGATTTGCATTATGTACTTGCACAATGGCTAAACCCCAAAATTTTGATGCTACCAAACTTTCTCTAACAGGCCATTCTCCAAACTTGAAAATTATGCATATGCCCAAAGAGAAGAGACATGAGGAGATTCTTTACAGCTGACTGACTGAGGATTTTAACTTTCTGGCCTACAGTCAGCACAGCATCTATCCGTTCTTGTGAAGCTGTAAGTGTGTCATCAGGATACCACATGCTTTGATAATTACTCTAGTGGGTATTAAAGTTAATCCCATACTCTATAGATCACTTACAAAACACAATAACTGAACCAGAAATCCTTATGTGAGACAGTAATGAAATCAACATCTCAAAGTGCCAGCACGTCTCTGACACGTCCGGCATAAACTGGAACCCAAAATTCCTGCCTAAAGCAGCCAGTCAGGAATCCAACTGTCCTGTGATTATGAAATCTGAGGCATGGCAGAGCAGCTTATGTCAGATCTACTGCGTATCCATGAGCCTTAAACCAAGACTTGTGAATACAACCCATGCCCTTCCAGGATTGTGAGAAGGGTCATGAGCAACTGGTGAAATTTCAGACTGAAATAGCCAATGCATCATTCAGTGGACCCAGCTCTTCTTCCTTTAAAGACCAGACACCTGCCCTAGATGCATTGGTCCTGCCCAGCTAAATTCCCAGCATGAAATCTCCTTTTCTGCAGAAAGTCTAGTGAAAAAAACATTCTAGATTTTCTTAACCTTGTCTCAAGGAAGGACGCAAAGCTAAAGTCACCTTTACAAGGATGGAGAAGACAGAAAGACACCCACCATTCTCACCCTTACTGCTCTCCTTCTCTATCTCTCTGCAGCAGCTGACATAGTACTGTGTTTTCACAATAATTTTCCCTATACTTTCACTGTACTACTAGTAAAAGTCCCAAGAACTATGTCAAGATAGTTTCAGTCTCTCACAATAGGAGAAATTCAGTGAAGTAGATGATAATGGCAAACATCATATTCCTTTAACACTTCCATTGAATCACTATTTGCCTTGTTTTTCCCCATGACTTTGTATTGTATTGCATTGGATTATAAACTCAATACAGAAGCTGAACTCTAACACTGGGAAAAAATCAGCACCAAGTATCAATACTAAATATAATCACCTGCTGCCTCCACAGCTGTCTAGAACTTGAACAACACTGGCTTAACAGTGTAGAATGGTTATAACTCAGTAATGATGCTCAAAAGTAGCTTTACGCAACCTGAGTTGCATATAATGATCATCTTTTCTTGAAGATTTCCACATAGCTGCCTCCTCTGTGCTGAATTCATTGTGTGCTCTGAAAGCAGTATTCATTAATAACCCTTTCTGTATCCCTGGTTAGGTACAAGAACCTTTCCTTACTTTCATATGGAAATTTCAGCTTTTAAGAGGCAAACAGTCCAAACACCAAAGTAGCACAAGATGTTTGGAGGAGATGAGGCCTATCTGTGCTATAAATTGGCTCACATAACCTCCAAGGTCTTGACAATTTTCTTTGAGGCATTCTTTCTGCCTAGGTTCAGGATATAGAGAAGGCTATGAGCTAAGTGTCAGTAGGAAAAAATTGTTGGAAGACCAGTAGTAAAACCTTGGGTACTTCTATTTTCACTACTCCATATATATGACTCTTCCTCTGGCCTTATTCTCCCCATACTTAAACACACAGAAATATCCACAGTTTAAAACAAAAAAAAAGTCTTTTATAGTAAGATATTTTACAGAAATAATTTCTCAACAAAGAATAAAGAAAACTTAGCAGAACCTAAGAGTTCAGACACATTATAACACTCACTAGGCACCACAAAATGAAACAGAATTCACCTTACAACAAGCTGTCTTATAGCCACAGAAGGCAAAGGCCTAGTCAAAGACTAAGTGCAAGCCCAAACTATGGAGAAGGTGAGGAGATGGAGAGGACACAGCTGGATTGGCAGTAGCTGTGGGAACTGAAGGGGGCACTGGCCTTTGGGAGCAGACAGAGATTTATCATCCTCTTGGTTCAGTCTGTCTTGAAGTGGGTTAAGCTAACCTTCTGATCAGTGCTCATGTAGGAAGTAGTAGGGAATTAGACTTATAATTTCCATACTGGTCTATATACAGTGGCTCCTCATGTATACCCATATATCCATGCTTACACAGCAAGGAAGAGATGTGTCCTTCCAGAAGTGAGCCATGCAATATGCTTCCAAGGGGGAAGACCTCTATTCTGAACATCACAAAAGAGATACAACTCCCAATGTCATATACAGCTCTAAGAATGTAGAGAGCTAGGGGTTTTATTTCTTCCTCACGTTGAAAGAGGGTTAGAATTTTCTATTTTGGTTATGCTGAAGAGACTTTTTAACCATGTTCTCTAACAGTGTTATTTCTACTACCCTTTGTTATTTTAATCAGGCTTATTATCCTCTTCTTTAAATTTGAAGTAGAGGTAATTCTCAGTGATCTTTGACTTACAGTGCCACTAAGTCTAAATAGCCATTAATATTAATCCAAATGAACCCTAAAAAAACAGTCAAGCTGAGGTTAAAACCAGAGCAAATAGACAAACTAGCAGGAACATTGGAATTACGTGGCCATTTTGGTTTGAATGTCAAACTGAGAGGACAGGAAATAAATCTTCATAAATCCTTAAACAGGAAGTTAAAAGAGGTAGTTATGTAGGTAGTTACAAATCATGAGCAGATTTTTGCCTGCAGCAGTAAAATCAAATTTCAGTTGAGTATACATTTTAGTGCAGAAGCAAATTAGTGTTTATGTCTAGATCACAATCTCTAGACCGGCAAAGGCTTCCTCCCTGCGATTCTGTTGTACGAAGAGTAATCTGTTTCTTTCTACCTCCCCATTGAAGTTATAGACTTTAACAGGCCAATCTTTGAGGAAAACGTCCAGCACCTAGCTCTCCCTGAAGTATGTGTATATGTATAGATACATGTCTGACAGCTTCATTTCCCTGAAACCCATCACAAAATAGGACATCATGATTTCAGCCTGAGACTTAGCCTATAGAAAAGTAGAAGATTTACCTTGGTGCCCATGTAAGGTTTTTGCAGGAATTCATAGGCACAGGACAGCATCAAGCCACTTAGCTTTATTTGCCTTCCCAAGACAATTTGCTGTCCTGAACACCAGGCCTACAGCTCACCCTTTATCTCTCAGTTGTCCCCTCCCATCCATCCCTGCTGGAAGCTCCAGTGAGTGTGAAGCATGCCTTGGATTTAGACAAGTGTACAGTTCACACAGTTTCATATTAAGTGCTGAGCTGGAAGTTTCCTTAAAACAGTACATGTGATTACAACAAATATAATCAAAGCATAAAAAGAGCGTGTGAGGCAATCTCCCCACTGGAAAAGAAGACCTCTGGAACCCTCCTCACTCTAGAACAGGTGATCAGAGCATACCTTTAGTATTACCAACACTTGGTAGTGTTTTTAAAAAGCCAGAAAGAGACATATTATATATGAATTTGTACAAAAACTCTTCCTATCCAACCTCACATTTCATTCTTTTGCTTACTTCCTAAACTATCTGAAAAACAGATACCATAAAAAAAACTTAATACCCAGGAAGAAAGATGAAAAAGGAACCAGGTGATTTTTCAGTAATACCTTGGTGGAGCTGTATAGAATCATAGAATGGTTTGGGTTGGAAGAGATCTTTGAAGGTCATCCAGTCCAACTCCTCCCTGTAACAAGGGACACCTTCAACTAGATCATGTTGCTCAAAGCCCCATTTAACCTGTCCTTGAACACTTTCATGGATGGGGCAACCACAGCTTCTCTGGGCAAGCTGTTGCATGACTCACCAACCTCACTGTAAAAAAAACCTCTTCCATGGGTCCAATCTAAAACTACCTTCTTTCAGTTTAAAACTATCAGACCTTGTGCTGTCACTACATGCCCTGGTAAAGCCTCTGTGTTTCTTGTAAGTCTCTTGCTGGTTGAAGAGCACCTCAGCCGCTCCAGCTTTGTCCTTGATTACATTAAGGAAATTACTATTCCCCTTCTAGCTACAACTCTCCTCCTGCGTAGATATAACTACATATATCCCATCCCACTCACGCACCACCCCAAAAGTCATCCAAGCTGTGATTCACATCCTGTCCCAGGGGCTACTTTAAAAATTCCTGGCCATGTTTGCCATGGGAAGACTGTTTGCCTTCAAGTCAGGAAAACAGTTCTGCTGTCCTGTGCATTTCTACATGGTATGCCTGCCTGAGTTTCAGAAATAATAGCAATTGTGGAAGAACTTTTAATGACATTCACTTCATTAGAGCTGCTTCATAGGAAAAATAGTTTGGCAAAAATAAGTACAAAGTGGAAAACAGATGCTAAAATTGGTTGTCCAGTTCCTCAACCACCTGAGGTTCCATTAAAAGATGCGCACAACTGTTATGGTCATCCACCTGCCTGGTAGCACTGGGTTTCGGTACCAGTCCCACATAGTCACCTGCATCACTATTTTCTATCACCTGTCACATCAGACTGCAAATTTATCTTTCTCAAGGCAAAACAGTGTCCTGAGAATTAGGCATGCAGCAAAATCACTGGGGACAGAGACCTCTTTCTCCACCTTGTTGTAAAGTTGCAAGCTGTGAAGATTCAAGAAAGCTTCACTCATTTTAAATGAGCAACTCTCCACACACACACTTCAGTGGGCCCCTATGATTTCTAGAGGAATTTTTGAGCAGGCCTAGAATTTCATTAGTGTATGCAGATTACTTCATGAAAGTGAAATCACTCTCAAAAGTAATTACAGCCGCTGGTATCCTTCTTCTCCAGCTCTTGCTCCATTCAGCTGAGTTTTGTGTTACAGCAGGAAGTGATTTAGAAAATAATGATTTTCTGTGGTAACTGGATCTGGGAACGCATCAATGAAATCATGCCACATCAATCAATGCTCACAACCTCTCCAAAGCAGATGCAGGCACAGGCAAAGCACTCTGGAGGAGTTCCTAGTACAAGACTTCACAGGAAGGCTGTAGCATCAATCCCACAGTGTGAAGCCATCTACTCCAGTCAAGTTCAGTTTTGCCTCCTTTGCCTTTTGAGGGAGAGAAGAAAATACCCAGGTGACCCCTCAATAAGCCAGAGAGAGACGCCTGCTTGCCCATGCAGGAAAGATTCTTTGATACAGCTTCATAGCATGAGAAACACTGCTTTACTTACAACCTTCAGCATAAATTAAACAAAATGCTATGTGAATACATCCTACACTACCACAGATATAACTAAAATATAACTTATTATTGGAAGATATAATTTTAGGTCTTGTACTCAGCATATATTAGAACATAAAGTTCAGCATATTTTTGTAATTTTCTTGATTCACGGATGAGTGACAAACTTCAGAAATGTTATTTTTATTGGAAAGAGAAGCAGACAGACAATTTCACATTAATCTGTAGAAGACAACAATAACTTTGTCTAGTGATTTCATCTGTTGTATGTCCATAGTTAGGAGTTTAAGGATAGAACTGCAGTTGGCAGTTGCCACTGACTCCCCAGTAACTTATGCCAACCGAAGATCTTGCATTTCTTTATGGTCAGACATAAGGAAGGAGTGGATGCAGGCTCTGGCTGTCCTTTGTATTCATCCAGTCCTAATAACTTGCACAACAGTCAGCAGCTAGAGCAGACGAGGTAACAAAATGTTCAGTAGTGCCATATTTGCAACCACTGGGTGCCCAGACTAGTGATACCATGAGGAAACAACTTACTCAGCTCACACAGGTCTTATCTCTGTCTTTGCCTCCCAAGCTATACTTGGCTGCAGTCTTAAGGAATTTGCTTATGTCATTGTAGATTTTCATGGAGTTGTCTTTTCTCCTCCCAGTTCATTTTTTCTCATTAGCCTGGTTCATTATCTACTGTCTGTCTCTTTTTTTTCTTCCTGATCTGACTGATGTAGTTATTACTAGAAAACTTCTTCATTCCATAACAGGAATTTGTACAATTGTCCACATTATTTACTTTGGGAATTCCAGTAGCACAAAAATAAAAGGGTCAGATTCTGATACTGGCTAAGCTTATGTAAGCCTGGAATAACTCCACTAATTTGAGGAGAATTTGCCTGGATTTACATTGGTATGAGTAAGATAAAAATCTGGCCTGGAGTTTATATTTCTTCACTCACATTGGACTTCACCAACCAAGAAACCCTGGATGCTAACAGTTTGACTAAAAGGGGAGACAGGGTTTTTCACAGAGGCTGAAACTTCATGGTCTTTTCCAGCTATGAAGTATCAGCTGTCTGTCCTAGAAAACTTCTGTTGACTGAAGCAGTTTAACATCCAGCCTAAACTCCAATTCATAATTTAAAGCTGCTACTGAAGTGTCATTAGAATTTTTTAACAAGTATTAAATGCTTAAGAAACTTCAAAATCAGCAAACTACTACTTATTTGGGCTCCAAATCTCATTTTTAAGCTAACACAGCTGTGCATTGACTGTGTCAGTTATTGCAGTATCCTCCTCTTTGAGGACTGCTTACACATGCCAAAGAGAGATAAAATTGCTTTGCTGTAAAGAAGAATTGAGCACTTTGTGTTAGTATTTCTTTTGCTGTTTATTATCAGCAACTCTCAGCAGCACATTGATTTCATGTTGTGGAGAAGATCCATGTAGGTTTTTATTGGGTTTTCATACTGAGACTTTTGTCCTCTGTTGACTCTGCCTGTCTCAGGTCATGATGCTCTGACAATGGCACCAGGGTGTGCACCACCAGCCTTGAGGTTCATAATCACACACAATTTCCCCCAGGGCAACAACAATTTTCCTGCAATGCTGGCTGCAGATATCAAGCGCTTTTACAGTATGGGTCACTATCTGTAGCAGACTCAGTAACACTGCACAATCGAATGCCACTGAAGCCACTGGAGCACCATCAGACTTTAGGTCAGCAGAGTTTGGCTGGCAGCTCATTCTTCCCACTGCATTATGTAAGGCATGGTGGCTGACCATTACTGTTGCACTAGGCAATTGTCCCTATAAGAAAATTATTTTTCTCCCTGGTGATTTATTCAAAGCACTTTGAAATCAGTAAAAAACCAGTGACACTCTGCAATTTTTATTTTAGCTCTCTGGCACAGCCATCTTCAGAGTTTAAATGAAGAAACTTACTGTAGCTGAAACTACCTAAACCCAGATCCATCAACAGGGTAATATCAATTTTAGTTTGCTGCCTGAGGGCACATGACTGACATTTTGTCTATATAAAGTATTGGCGTTCCTCATATGTCAGAGTTTAAACCACAGAAAGAATCTTCTGGCAGATTATAACAGAAGCTCCCAGAGGCAGCTGAAACAGTCTATTATCTATGCTTGCCTGTGTTGACTAAAAGTTACACATAGGCTGCTCTCCACTGTCCAGAAAGCAAGACACAATGCCAGCCTTATCCCTGGAGCACTTTAGAACAGGAGCTCCCACCAGCATCAGGGCTGCTTTCCCACATCCATCACGAGAAGAGCTGCCCTCTGCCAAACCCAGCAAGAGCTGCACAGAGATCATGCCATATCCATCACCACAGCTCTGGAAGTTCATCACACTTCTCCAGCCACTCAACAAAAAGAACTAGAATTGTATAGAGATGGGAGAACACCACGATGGGTCACCTAGGAAATTGTTTTAAAGTGTTAGGGACTGGCAAGGGGTAAAAAGTCCGTGAAGGACCTTGCACCGAAAGTACCAGTGAGAACACTCGTATCATCACAGAATTTATTTTTTTTCACCCAAAGATAGCCCAAGGCCTAGGAGAAATGGAATTTTTCATTTATACTTGTTTCTTAAGGCTGCTTGAATGAGCACTTTTCAGTCATTAATGCTTGCTCCTCAAATCCTCACTTTCTTACTTGTAAAGCTAGGATGCAAATAATAAAAGCAGTCAGGGAGAGCAATGTTTATACTCGTGCAAGTTTTTATAGAGAGAGCTTAAACTTCTGTTTGCACTAGTAAGTTCTGTGATTTTAATTACTAGCATGCTAGTCAATGCAGGGGCTCATTTTGGCTCTGTCATTTAAAATCTCACAAGATGAAAATGAGCAGATAGTGTCTGTTCAATTAAGCTTTTCTCCCTAAGTCAAAATGGCAACATTTTAGAATAAATGGATTTGTGTTATTAAGACAAGAGTTTATACTAAAGGGTTTTGTGTACAATGCTGTAAGTCATACCAAAGCCCTTACTACAGCTCTTCTGGCATTAAAACAAACAAATAAATGAACCAACAAAACCAGTCTTATTGTTATCCCAAATTCAATTTAGATACATAAGTTTTATATGTATTTTCAGTAAGGTTTAGTGTTAACAAAGTTTTGCCTCCACTTAGTCCATTTCTCTGTCGCTAGCTCATGATCACAATCAGCCACTGCAGGTAAAGCAGTTAGGCATGTGGAAAGCTTAGCCATATTCAGTGGGAGAAAAATAACATTTATGGCTGTGTTTTGCTCCATTTTTGTAATATTCACCAGATTAATGCTTCTTAGCAGATACCTTTTTTCTGGAAAATTGGCACTGAGAAATTTCTATTTTTACCTAGCAGATTTCCATGTTCTGGTCAAACATCACAGAAGAGTGTACAAATATTTTCTATAGGTGTGTATCCTCATATGCAATAATATATTTAGTTAAGATGGGCAGCAATTTTCCTATTGTTCAAAGCTTTGATTCTGTTTTCTGCCTGTTCCAGTATTACATAGCTGCTGCCCTTCCTCTGCAAACATTAAGTTCATCTTGAGGGTAGGCTCAAGTGGTTGACCTATAACAAAGTAAACACATGCAGCTCGATCAGATGAGCTCAACGCATGCTTGTGTGAGGTTGCTTGACAGTCTGGGGTCTGTGAAACAAAATGTGTAGCTGCAGAAGCGCAGGCTGCTCCAGAGAGGAATAGTTTACACAAAGGCAAAGCAGAATTTAGATTAATGTCCTCTGGTACAGTGATGTTGCAACCTTGGCCGAGATTACTCACCTCACAGAGCTTCATTTCACAGCCTCCAGGGTGGTGAAAACCACATTGCCTGCTCATCAGAGCACTTCTCCCCTTCCCATTTTTCTTTTCAGGAGCTATCGTGAGCTGTTTTCTGCTCCAGCCAGGCTCTCAGTAGCACCAAGGTTGCATACATCAAAGGTGGTAGAAATAAAAGTTCTAGCAGTTGTTCACACCATCACTCACTACCCACAGTGATGGGGAGGACATCTCCCAGGGTCCAGTAGAAAGCATTCAAGTCTAGTTTTACTTTTCCCTCAAAAGTAATTGCCTCAGGAGCAAAATCACCCACAAATATCAAAGCCTGTAGTTAAATGGATCCATGAGCCCCCACAACATTTCTGTAATTAGGCTGGACATCCTTTACCCAGTCTGGCTTGGCTCTGTGTTCTAGTCCCACCTCACACTGATTCCAGCTATAATGTCCATATGTTCCTTGACCCCTCCTCACTGCACACCCCTTTTCAGCCATTTCCTTCTCTCCTTCTAGTTAAGCTACTCCTGGTCCAATTTTCCCAAAGCCAAGGGGACTGAAACAGGCTGCCTATAGTATTTACAGCTATAGTGCAATTCTCTCTGCCTGTTTGTCCTCTCCTATTTTTGTTCTGCCTCTATCCACCTGCAGCATTTGTGCCATGATACAAAATTCACCAATTAGCTTTCCTATCTTTTGGTACTTTTAAAACATGAAAGTAAAAAAATAACTTCCCCCNTTCAAATTGAACCTGCACTAAAGTGAGAGTCAAATTTTCAGGCACCAGCTCCCCCTGACATAGGGAGCAAACCAAGCATGCAAGTAACTGTGTGCACAGCCCACATGGTGTCTATGCACACCAACCTTTGGCTGCAGATAAGGATTTACTCCAAGTACCTGCAAAGGAAGGTGCAAATTACTCACTTACAAAACTAACTCCAATTTCTGTATGGCAGAAATGCCATATCTGGTCACATCAGACTAAAAATTTGGTCACAGCAATTCAATATCCACATATATTAAGTGATGACTGTATATTTGTCAAAGTTGAAAAAGGAAAAGGCCAGTAACATATTAAATAATTATCTCTGCATGCAAAAACCAGCCCTTTTCAGCTTCTAGAGTCAATACATGTCTCTGGTTATCTGCAGAAGTGTTCTTTCTGTACATGGAGTGGATCAGATGTGAACACTGTTCATATCTAAACTCAGTTTCTTTTTACTTTTCATTTCTCCATTCCTACAAATGTTTTTCATCACAAGGTAAAATGATTGATTATGATATTATGAGTGCCGTTGATGCAATATTTCAAACCCTCTGGAAGTTAAGATTTCTGCTCATAAAAGAATCTATGCTAATATATTTTTATAACTGACTTTTTCTAGCAGGAGAACTTGATGTGAACCAAGGGCTAATAGTCACAGCCGTTTTCAAGATCTTCAGCTTTTCTAGCACTCTTTCCAGGGCCAGCATTTAAGGTCTGACTGGTACCTCCTAAAAGCCAGGTAGTTTTCTCTGAAAACACACACAAAACCCCCAGTGTTATGTTAAATATATGCAAGTAAACAATATGCTAACAGCAGCTATATTGCCTAGTTCATCTTCCTCCTCTCTCTTCACATAGTAAGAGCAGCCTGGCCCACGATGAGAACTCCAGTGCTCATCCTGCATACGAAACACAGGATCCTGCCTCCCACAGCAGGGGAGCATGGCAGCCTCTCTCATGCCTTCAGGTGGTGTTTATTCCTGCTGTCAACAGCAGTAGTGGCATGCTGACAGTGTTACCAAAACTGTTTTGACTTGTTGCAGAAGGAATAAACAAACTCACTGTTTTGGGACCTATACATCTCAACAAAATCCATCCCGCATCATCTGTGGCATTACCAGGCTCCTATCTGCACTCCTATGTATTTTTGGGATATGAAGTACATGTGTACATGTGTGTGTGTGTTATTCTGGAACTTAAGTGCAGAACATTCAGCAACTCATATTGTCACTGGAAACGTAATTGTTGAATTTCTAAAATCTTGGAATCAATTGAAAGTTAAAGGTCAGTTTGCATCAGGTTTTCTATTTAATGAGTAAAACTTAAGTGCTGAAAAATATGTCTCATCCAAATGAATATATTTAGTCCAGTAAGTTTAATTCAGAGTAGGGATGATTTGAAAGCCTATAAGCATGATAAATACTGCCCTATCCTCAAGAACACTAAACCCAAGTGCTATCCTGAGAGGTTTTCAGTGTTTTATCACCCACACAAAACCCAAACATTCTTTTAAAGGAATAGCCCTTAAAAAATAGAAAAGCTATTTTAATCAAACTGCTGGGCTGTGTTATCTTGTCACCTGTGCCCAGCAATGGAATATTTTTTTTAATAAAACCTTTAATAAAGGCTTTCCTTAAAACGTCTTGATCATAAATGACCTTTGGTTTTTAAGGAAAACAAAATGGAACAATTTAGTCCTGCTTTTCTTCAGGTCTGGGCAAACCTGACACCCCTTCCAGCAAAGAGCATCTCAGCCAGTGCCATGCACAGGCTCTACCCTGCAAAGCCATTTCACCCCCCCATTAGAGTTCATGGACAAGGAGGGGCTCTCAGTCCCTCTGAGGATCAGGGCCAAGAGATGCTTTCCAAATGATCCACAATAGAATAGCTCGGCATGCAGCAACCAGCTGACAGATGAGAGTCCTGTGGGAAAGAAGCTTTCAGTTCTGATTTACAGAGTGAAAGGGCAGCAGTATCTCTGGCATCTTCAGGCAGGGACTTTCAGGGATGAAGTAGCAGCTGCCCAGTCTGCATAAATTTATGAACAGGTGAGACAAGCAGCCTAGTATCTGTTGGCCCTTTGGGGGATGAAAGGTGTGACCAGATCTTACAGAGAGAGAACTCAGTTTCAAACCCTGAAGGGCTTTTCAGAGTCTGCAGAAAGCAAATTTTCTCAAAGGAAACTGAATGTAAGCAAAGAAGCAGTATAGTGTTCACTAGCAGCTGATGGAGCACTGGAAGCATGTGCAAAGCAAATAATGGCAACTTTTTTGTGTGCAGTAAACCAGCATGAGAGGCATCATGGTTTTGTCTATGAACAGACTGTTGTCAGAGAAAAGTGCACTGGTAAAATAAAGTTTTTCATAAACTCGTGTTAGACTCAAGAAAAATCTCCATTAAGAATTCTAAACATAATTTTTGTCATTAGCAATGAGAACCTTCTTATTTTTGCTCTGAATTTCATTTAACTTCCTTTGATATTTATGTTTCACCATGATGCTTTTGTATACAAACTACTACTTGAATCTCCTAATGCAATAGCTAGGAGATGCAAAGCTTATTTAAGCTGTAAAATTTATCAAATACTGAATATAATTTAAAGACACCTAATCAAAAAATTTATTCTTATACGATAAGGAAGTAAATTCAGCCAGCTGTTTATTACAGCATATCTGGATGAGACAAATACACAGTCAAGTACTTCAAATGGAAGAGTCACAGGTCTAGGAGACATGATGCTGATATTTCTAAAAAGGTTTAAGTCAGAGCTCATCCCAGGAAACACCAATGACTCAAGTATTAAATCTTCCTCCTGCAACTATGCTTCTCTGGTAGAAGTCTGTAAGAAACAGCATCTAAGAGATAAAGCAGGGAAAAAAGAGTACAGATTCCCAGGCAATTACTGGGAATGTAATCTAGGTAAGTTTCCAGATTACCTAAACCTCGAAACAGCTTAAAGAAAGAGTAAGAATTTTAAAACGAAGCAGTGACAAAAAGGCTTACGAATAACATAAACCACACTGAAATGCAAAATTTTTCCTAGGTAAAGTATGTAGAGATGTAAAAGCAGAAGCCCAGAAGACACACAATAGCCTGAAGAGTGACCACAAAGGAGAACCTGAAAGTCATCAGAGGAATGAAGAGGCTCAGGTAAGCAAAGACCATCAGCCACGGCGCTGCAAGCCTCTCCACATTGACGACAGCAAAGAAAAGATCTTCCCAACATGGGGAAGTCCTGGACTACAGAGGAATAAATGTAACTCCCAGCAAATAGCAGCCAGCTCCTCTCAACACAGTCCCAGGCTCCACAGGCTGTCAGTCTAAACTGAGTCATTAGAGACTCTCCAGTTTTCCACATCTCAGGGACTTTATTACAGAGTTATTTTCCATACAGAAGTTTGGAGTTACCAGGTAAAACAGCAGGAATACAGCTGCTTACCATGTTTTACAGTAGAATTTAATATTGTCATTAATGACCAGAGATGATAGCAAAAACTGGCCTACTAACCAAACTTGCAGATAATTTCCAGAAACTAATCAGCCATTTCAGACAAAGTGTTATCTTTGCATTCACTCTCCCTGTTTGCAGATTGCAAGTGACAAAAAAACTCTTGCATGGATTGTACTGAAGCTTGCTAACATCATTTGTGCCAACTCCACATCTTGCAGGAAAACTGATATCGCTGTGATGAAACCAAGGGGGTAAACCACCCCCATGTGTTTCCCATTTCCTAGTCCGCACAAGCTGCAGTAGATGCACAGAGAGCAGGCATTAAAAAAAAAATGAGGAGTTTGTTTCAGTTTTGGTGGTTGTAGAACTAGTTATTGGGAGTGCAGCTGTTGAAAGCTGAAGGCATTTCACTTTCCTTTGCCCATCAGGTAGGTGATGACATCCCAACAACCTTACCGGAGAGACTGCACACTCATAACACCACTGTTATCATTTGTCTCCTAAGGAGTCATCAGTTTAGCAATATGAGCATGGTGATTCTTAAATACCTTCTGCTGTGCTCAGTGCCTATGCCCTTGCATTTTCCCATTCATGTGTGCTGCCCTTCCCTTGGTGCCAGGGATCCAGCCAAGATTCCTGTTTCTCCTTACTCTACATCTGCTTCTGTGAGAAGATGCCTGCAAATTTTCTGCAAGAAAACCTGAGAAGACTGAAACCAGAAGTCCAAGTAAGTCCTCTCTGTGCTCTGAGCAATTAAGGAGGAAGGAGTATCTATCTATATGTTGCATATGCAGTGCATGCACACAGCAAGAGCTGGACAAGAGGAGCATTCATTTCATAGCACCACTCAGTGGAGACAAAAACTCGGGCAAGAAATACCTCACAAATTAGGGGGGCAAGTCATCCCAGCAGCAGGTCTGGGGATGGAGGGAAGGCTTTCAGGACCACAGCACACTGAGAGTCAAGTGTGTGTCTTTCTATATGGATGCAAGTGTTTACAGTAGCCAGTCCAGAACACAGAACAAATGCTGTCTGTGAAAAACAAACCTCTGAAGGCTCCTGCCAGCATGTATCCAAGCATCAAAATACAGGTCCTCTCTCCCCTGCTCCCATCCTATAGAGCTGTTCTCATCCAAACTTGTTTTGCAGAGAAGCCTCTTGTATGAGACTGGTCACTTCTGGTACCCTCTAACAGCAACAACAAGACACAGAGCTGCTGCTCACTCCATAGGTAGGCTGAATTGTGCTCTGGAGAGATTGTACCCTCCATGAACTGATGTAAAGGCACATGGCAATTTGGCTTCCCATTTGGGCCCCCAAGCTGTCCGACAAAAATTAAGTGGAGGGGGGGCTAACCCACAGTGCCTTTTTCACTGGGCTTTTCACAAAATCAGGCAACATCAAAGGGGCAAAGATGATTCAAGAGCATCAGTGTCAAGGATCTGTGTGTATTTACCCCAACTCCATGCCCCTGCACCCTTTCTCCTCCACAAAAAAACACAGAGAAATCTCAGTAACATCTGTAGCCATCTTGGTACAAACTGAGGAATGTGCTAAGGACTATTCAAGTTCCCATAAAGAGAATAGAGATGAAACTACGTGTTCGGGGAACTCAGTACCAAATAGTTCTTTTAGTTTGGAGCTTCTTTTTCTTCATTTTGTGTTTTGAGGATGCAAGTCAACATTGCGGGTTTGATTGTTCTCTTGGGGAGGGAAGGGTGTTGAGGTTTTGGGTTGGGTCTTGGGATTTGTTTAAATTAGTTGCTTTGTCTTATATTGCTGTCAAGAGTGGTAAGTGCTGGAGTTGTGAGCAGAGAGGACTGGTGCCTGGTACCTGCAACCTGGGTTCCCACGATCTGAGGAGCAGGTGCACCCAGCAACACGCCTGCTGCCCACCTGCACTCAGGCACAAGCCCTTCATGTCTCTGAGAGCATCACTGAAGGCCAAAGACTGAGTGACAGAGGAAGAGACAGCAGGTTTAGGCACAGAAGAGAACAGGTGTGAGAAGCAGAGGAAGGGGCAGTAACAGAGGGTCGAGGGTGCTGCTTGCAGCACCTGTAGAGAGTGAGGTAGGGAAGGTTACAGTACAAAAATATGAGAGCTGCTGGGACTGTCCTGAAACAGTCAAGTGTGAAGAAGCATGGAAGGAGCAAAACATCACTGAAATTTCAACAGGAACTGCAGCCAGAATTGAGCTTTTCTCCTGGGTTGTGAGAAAGTGAACATTCCTGCATTTCAGGAACAGATAGTTTGGTATCTTGAGATTATCTCCAAATTCAGGAATCTGTAGATGTTTGGGGGGTAAACTGACTTGAAACCAAAAGCTACCTTGATTAAATCCTCCCTGGGTTTTCCCACATGTTTTACTGTTCTGATATATGACTCCCATTCCTATAGGAAAGGAGTGGTTGCGGGCATTTTTTATATTCCCTGGACAGACAAAGCAAAGCGTCTTGGTGTATGGGTTCATTCACACTTTTAAAATGCCAAGAAAAAAATTACTTAATTTGAACAAGCAGCCTTTAACAGCTCCCACCACAATATCACATGCTCTTCCTGGGGCGACCTCCCAGATTTTCCCAGGCTTGTTTCTAAAGGTCCTAGAAGAAAAATGCAAAGGGAAACATAATCAAGGTAGATTGTGGAAAAACTATTCTTTTACCCATTTCCAGAAAAATTAATTCCTTGGGATCTTACTTAATAATTGTATAATCTTAAGATTATTACTTAATAATTGTATAATCTTCTTACAAAAAATGAAGAATTTCTCCTTTCTCATTTCCATTCCCACAACCAAACCAGAAGTTCTGAAAAATCTGAAACAGTGGCTCAGAAAGTACAGGTGAGAGGTTTTATGGAAAGAGTGATGTTGCGAAAGGATATGAAAAGACAGAATGTGGGAGAAAGGGGGTGATTTAACTCAAGGCAACAATAATTCTCCACGGGAAATAGCTTTTGCATAAGTCTACTGAAAATACCCCTCACAGAGCAGCACTACACTGACTCTGGAAGCAACTGGTCCCTTGAGAAATCATCAAGAAAAAGTCAGCGAAGTATTGCTAGAGTAAGAACAGCAAACACAATTCCCAATATTGATTTTGTATTAACTTGCATGGATCTAAGGCAGCAGATACTTTGAAAATTTTGTATAAAATTTACCACTAGTTATCCATGAAACCTTGGAGCATTCCACCATCCCAAGACACACAATATGATTTTGGCTTTTAAGAAGCTGTGTTCCAAAGTTTAGCATTTCTGACACTACTTTTCAAATTGATCATATCTTTCTAATAAAAATGACTGATTATACTCAGGATTCTTCCACACCTTCCCTCATTCACTCACCTTTACATTCCTAAGTGGCTGCACTTTATTTCACTTTGCTGATTGTCTTTTTTTTTTCCACTTCCCCTCCACAGAAACAGTGAGACTATAACTTCATGAAGATCCATGAACCATTTCTGCAAGAACTTGCCCACCTATATAAGTATGTTAACCATCCTTGCCTCAAAGTCAATGTTTCACTGGTATGCTGAACCAAGATGTTAAACGTAATCTTCAGAGGAACTTCCTTGAAGATCACATACATCATTGTGCTTCATAGTCTTACTAACTGCAGAGAGCTCAGAGGTGTAGGCAAGATGATGGTACAGTCCCCCACAGTTTTTCTTGATAAAGGAGGCAGAGGTGCATGCATAATCCACAGAAAGATTTCATTAAAAGCAAGGCAAAAGTGACTTGCTCCTATGAGTGACTTCAAAAAAAGTGTGGTATAAATAAAATGTGTCATTTTGCATTTCCATCACAGATTATAGCTTCATGTTTTCAGAACTTTTTTCCTGAACTGCTGAAGATTTTCACATCTGTAAGTTCAAAGATCTATTTAATTATTGTTATACTTATTTTGGCTGTGGGCTATTTTTTCTGAATGATAACAAGTCATAAGTTTTCTGCTCTGTTGAAATATAGTCATAAATGCCTGTTTCTGAGCACAGAGATCAAATAAATGTTCCTTGTTTCAGTAATAGGGAAGTTTTCCCAATTGAGCATTACAAGCTAAACTCAGCACAAATTATAACTGTTTTATGTAAAAGTAAAATTAAACAAACATTTCCATAATCCCATATTTTTAAGGAGAAGAAAAAGTATCAGTTAATTGTCTCTACATGATGATGCACACATAAGCATGGAGCAGATTTATAGCTCAGTTGCTCTCATAACCAATCCCAATTACAACGTGTCTCTGCTCATCCCAACAGAAACATCTGCCTAGCCACTAGAGCTAGGGATAACCACTGCTATCTGACATTCCAGTGGTTTACAAGGACAACCCAGCTGCAGATGCAAATCTGCCGTAAGCAAACAGCTAAATACTCTGCTGAATGCTTCACAGTCGTTCATACTACTGAGATGCTTCTTCCTATCCTTAGTAACAGGCTAACACAGATCTTTATCCAAAAGAAGCAAGCTTCTGCTCCATATCTCATAAAATTTGATGGGATTTGGTTTGTAGGTTTCTATGGTTTTTTGGTTTGATTTTTTTTAACAGCTTATCCTGGTAGAACTTATGAGCTAATTAATATTTCTGAATGACCTCCCTTATGTCATATGGCAAGAGCTGATAGCAGAATTTAAATTCAGAAATATGGAAAAAACCTTTGGAAGAGAGAGAATCCAAACAGAAAAAGCTCACCACTTTTACAAAATGTCGCTGCTTGTTTCAGTTGTCCCTCTGCATGACTTGCTCCTCTTGGCTGCTTTCAGCACAGATTAGTGACCTTCAACCCTGACAAATATGTTGCCCTCATGCTTTTATGATCTCATAATCTCTCAGAAGGTGACACATTCTGAGATTAAATACACCAGGGTCCCAGTGGCAGCATAATACAGATGCAGCTGTGATTAATGCCAATTAAAACAGTAGCAGCACATGACAGCTGTTACAATTACTTTTAATTAGCAGGTTTTAAACAGTCTGTTATCAGGCTCCACTTTCAAGTACGCAACTAAAATAGGTCTTGAGTTCATGATTCCTTAGTCATTTGAGTGGCTTTCTGCTAGAGATCTACCACATAAAAGGCTTTAGCAGAAAAGCTTTGCATGATCTCCTGCTATTTCCCTGGAAACTGCCTTGTAAAGGATAAAGGAACTTCAGCTATGGGGGGAATTTGGGCACAGCACAGTGTCCGGAGAAACTGTTAAATGCAATTTGCCTACAGTGTTCCCCATGGCACGTTAAACTTCATCTGTAAATATGCACGTTAAACCATACAAGCGGATATCTACAATAAAGTTCGGCAAGTATCAATCCAAAGAGAAGAGAAAGTTGCTTTTAAGCCCCATTTTCCACATCTCACACCAATGTTAGAAACATGGTGTCTTCTCTGCTCCTCACACTACAGCAAGGTAAGAGCCCCTGCTTAGGACTTGCTTTCATTGCACTGGGAGGTCTGCCTGAAGCAGGTGCAGACATGCTGGCTGCACCTATGCTGGGAAAATAAATAGTGCCAGGGGTGCTGCCAGACCCAACCATTGATGCTATCATGCTGGTAGAACAGTCACTGGCATGCTGGTATCAATGTTGTCCCAGGAAACCCCATCCCACATGGGTGCAGGAGTCCACAGGAGCCAGAAGCTGCCCCATACAGCCACCCTCTCTCCCACCAGGCGTGGAAAAGATGTGAATAAACAGCAGCAGCTAGCCTGCAGGCAAAGGATCAGATCTTGTCACTGGCTTGCAATAGTTGCAATAAATAGCAATTAGGGATAGCTTTAACAATATTGCTTGAGCAACACAGGGAATCTGGGTTCCAACACAGGCTGGGCACCTCATAGACTCCAAAAGACCTGCGCTGCCTAGGGGAATATCTGTGCTGCCTCATTTTCACTCTAGTTCTTACCTAAATCAATGTCTTCCCCCTTGGTCACCAGTGAAGTCCCCATAATACCTGTCCTGTGAGATGCAGGAAGGACAGGTCCAGTGCTGGATGTCAAGCGCAGAGCAGAATTGTCACCCATGCCCCCCAAACATGAATTCAATACAAACTTTAATCATCTTAAATAAAGAAATTAAATGAACGCTCAAAGCTAAGTTTCATGCACTGGTCTAATGCTGCAGGGATGATCTACAGGTCTAGGGATGACCAGGGATATTCAACACTATGCAGGATCAGGCAGCTGTGGCCCAAAACACAACTTCTTCCCCAAGCATGCAGCCATTCCTTGCATTTCCTTGTACTTAGATGACTTCCAAGGGCACTTGCTTCAACAACAGCACAACCTCCTCTATTACTAATACCAAAGAAACCACCATTTACTGCTGAGCAGTCATACTATGACTAAGAAATCATGTTTCATATTTCAAAGGTAACTTGGAAATTACAATACGGAGCGCTTGACATCTTAAGAGATCTATATATCACGTTGGCACATATAAACAAAAATAAGACCATACTGCACAATGTCAAGCAGCTTTTTAGCTTGTTTTAAAAGAGGCAACCTTTACAATGTAAAGACACACTTTATTTAGGTCTCAATGGGTCATTTCTCTCTTTCTGGTTTTTTTTTCCTGACAGCAGAGATTCTTTTTTTTTCTTCACCAAAAAGAGTTTTATCTCAAGCAGCTCCTAAACACTTTTATGATCTCTATAGAAAAATATAATCAATTCTAAAGTTTTTGTAGCTTTTGTTTCCTTTGAGTAGAACTATGGAAATCTTTCAGCAGCTGCCTTAGTTTCCATGAAGCAAGAGTGCACAGGGCTCTGGGTAACCCTTCTTATCAGGAGATTTGCACCAGCAGCATAGGAAGAGGCAGGTACATTATTTTGTGATTAAGAACTAGCAGGTTTGCTCTCCATTTATTTCAACTATTCTACTAGAGTAGCTAAGACATCTGCATAACATTTCCTTTCAGTATGGTTCACGTGAGCTAAAGAATGTGTAGACTGAAAAATAGGCTTTCAGCAGCTTTTAATAGCAAGGAAAAATAAACTCCTGCACTATTATTGATGGACAATCTGTCTTTGCTTCATTACCTTATGTTATTTAAAGAAAATTAGTGGCTTTGCACAGACAAAACAATAATGCGTTGGACTCATTTTATCCAATATGTGCAGTAAAGTGTTAATGATGATTTACTTAAAATACTAAGACTGTCACCACAAACAGGTAACCAAGGCATTCATTTCAACATGTCTCTGCTCCTGTACTTTAATGGAGGCACCACGGTGCATCCATTCGTCTGCTCTGCCCAGGCTGGGAGCTGGGAATGGCTTTCTGTAGTTACACTTGTATCCATTGTCCATCTCACAACCACAAGTAAATAATTTTGTGACAGAAGTAGCACAGAGTGAACAGTATCACTGAACCAAGCACTGCTTCTTGTAATACCTTTTTCTGTCCTCTTCTGGCATGGATATATATATAAACAGATGCACTTATCAAATGCCCATGTCTTTATTGTACAGATACCATATAACCAGTTTCTTCTCCACAGATTGTTCTGTCGCTGTTCCACCCATTTGTTGTGGTCTGCAAAGAAGCTGCATTTCAGAAACTTTTATTCCAGGTGCCTATCACTGGTTTGTCTGTGCTGTAAAGAAGTTAAGATTGCTTTTAAGTGAACATTTACATTTATGTATAATACTATTCAATATTTATAAATTCTGGGAGTATTCTACTCTCCTGTACTTAGGAGAGCTCTCTTTTGTGCAAATTAGTCTGTCTCCCAGTGGTGCAATTAGGAAAATAAATACCCCAAAGTTTAAAAATATGTAATAAAGTAAGTCATTCAGACATTACTTCTGGGTCATAAATCTGTTGCTCCGGTAGAGATGGGGACATGTTCCCAAGAAAAGCTGCTCACTTCATCACAAATGCCACATTTAGTGGAAGATAGTTGTGAAATTTCCCCTCAGTAGGTGGATGACTGTGGCGATGGAAAAGCCGTGCTGCCCAAAGGGCTTCATGAGGAGATTGATCGTCTCTCTGTCTTGTCATGCAATGGAAATTTAGAGGATGCCTCCCGTAGAAATATTTGTTCTGGCAGCCCATCCAGATGACGTTTAGCAGACCCCTCCAAATTTCCAATAAACATCTCAAACACCTTCATGTAACTCTGACTGTGGAGGGGAATGGGATTGCATCTCACTCCCATTACATCCAGTGGGGTGACTGCAACCCACTCTATGGAGCTACAGCTCCTGGCCTGAGATCTCCTTCAGAGCCCAGTGCTTGGAGATTCTGCACATTTCACACTGATGGAAGACTAAACAAGTGATGTTGGCGTGCACACACCTTGCTCTGGAGACCACATGCGAGGTCCTCGCCCTACTTCCTAGCCATGGTATACAGAGAGGGTGCAAGCAGTGCAGCAAGGGCTGTGCACAAAGCCTAGGGTATGAAGTGGGAGCGGGTCCTACCTGCCTCCCGCATCACCTCCCTGCGGTGGCCTCGGCTGGCTGGGACTTACAAAGAGGAATGGCCAGAGGGGAGAATACGGGAAAGGAGGAGGGAGAGGGAAAATGGTATAAAACGGACGAGGTGGCGCACGGGAACGGGCACAGTCGGGGATAGGCAGCCAGCCCATGGTGCTGCTGACGGTGGCAGTGTCCGCAGAGAACGAGGCCCAGCGCCTCCCTCTCTTCGCCCTGTCGGATCATCCCCCGCCGCGGGGTGCAGCCGTGCCCGCGGGGCTCTGGAACCGGGCAGCGGTCACCGGAGGGACTGCCCGGGGGCTGCTCGCCTCTCCCGAGAGGGAGGGACGAGCCGATGCGCACACCTATGAACGCACAACCGCACCGTACGGGAGTAGGGAAGCAAACCGGCAGCCAGGTGTCAACTTTGAGGGCAGTCATGCCCAGCCCGGGTCCCTCGGTCCCGCAGCTCCGGACCTCGGCGCTGTGCCGGCGCGGGGACTCCGCCAGACAGTTGATCTCCTAGGGTTTTCGCTGCTCCATCCCATATCCAATCGCCTTTCCCCCCACAAAAATAAAATATCCAAAAGCAACGCATATGTTACAGGGGAAGCCGCGCGGGGAGGAGGGAGCGGTCTGCGGGCCGCCGCACAAGCCCTGCGCTCCGCACCGCCCGCCCCGGCTGCGCAGCGCTAATTCCACAGCACCGGCGATATGAGGACCTCATACCTCCGGACAACTGCGTGAGTCATAAATACACGGCCCGGGGCTGAAAGCCGAGACTGTTTACAGCGACTTTGCCGCGGCCTCCGGCGAGTCAAACCGCCGTCCCCCGCGCAGGGGCCGGGCTGAGTGGAGGTCCCGCACCCCTGCACCCCGCAGCGCGGCTTCCGCGGGGCATCCGCGGCGGCGGCGGCACCTGCGGCCGGCCAGGGGCGAGGAGCAGGCGGCCTCCGCGCCGCCACCGGCCGTCGGTCGGTCCGTCGCTCCGTCCGTCCGCGGGAGTGCGGCGAGCGGCGCTGGGGAGAGACGCGGTGTTGGNCGCGCCTCGCCCAGCCCCGCGCCCCCGCCCAGCCCCGCCGGCACCCGGGGAGCCGGGCGCGCCCAGGCCCAGCCGGAGCGGGCGCTCCCGACACCGGCCCGGCTTCCCGCCGCGCTCCCGCTTGGATCTAAGCTTTCGCCGACACGGGACTCCGCTCTCGAGGAGGAAGCCTCGCTGCTGCTGCCACCGGCTCTACAAATCCCAGCGCCGGCCTCTGATTCTCACAGCAGGCTGAGGGGGGTGTTTTGATTTTTTTTCCCTTCCTTCCTCCGCTGGGGTTGGGTAGGTTTTTTTGTGGTTTTCTTTCTTTTTTTTTTTTTATTTTTCTTTCCCGCCGTTGTGTGCGTGCCCGAGCAGTGCGAAGCTACCCGCGGTGCTGGACCAGCTGGCATTACAGGAGCGCTGATGTCTTCATCTGACTCCCTGCAGTTGTTGATGGAGTGTCTTTCTCAGATTTCCAGTCAGGGTCCCAAGCGCAACACCCAGCGCCAGCTCCCGCTGCCAGGCGGCGCTTCCCGCGGCTCGGGCCGCTCCCGTCGCTGCTGAGCGCGGCTCCGGGGCCGGAGCGAGCAGAGCCTCCCGCGGCGCCGCTGCTCCCGCGGGCACAGCACCTGCGGCGGCGGCGGGGGAGGCCTCCGGGCACTGTGCTGGCTGCTCCCCGCTGTCTCCATCCAGACCTGCGACCTTCCTGCCCCTCCTGCATACGTCCCGCTCCCTTCCTCCCTCCTTTGTGCAAAGAGGGTGCTGGCGGTGGGACCCCGACCTGCCCACATGCATCGCCCGTCCGGCCGCTCGACTCCACTGCGTTAATGTCCATCTCGGGTCCGACGAGACCAGCTCAGAGGTGAGGGCCAGGCGGGGTGCGCGGAGGGGCGGGCGGGCATTGTCCCCGCAGACACGGGGGTGCCCTGCAGTAGTCCGCCGAACACGGCGAGGTGTGAAGGTAGAGGCCGGCGGGGAAGGCGCGCACCGAGCGGCAGCCGCACCCCGAGCCCCGCTGCGGGAGAGGGATCGCGACCGCCGCGGGTCCCGCCGGGGGAGCTGCGCCTTTCGCGCTGGACACTGCCCGCTGCCGAACCGAGCTGAGGGCATCTCTCACGCCCGTGCAGCGGGCAGAGGGTACGTGCCGTGGCAGACTGTGATCAGAGCGGCCAAGGAGCAAGAAGAGGCAAGCGAAGGGAAGGGAAATGGAAGAGAGGAGAGAGAAGGAAAGGAAAGGGGATCAGAGAGAAAAAAAGAAAGAAAGAGGAATCGGGAAGGAAATGGAAGGGGAAAGAAGAGGAAAATTAAAAGGAAATGGAAACAAAGAGGAAAGGGAAAAGAAAGTGGAAGGAGAAAAGGGAATTAAAAAAGAAATTCTGAAGCAAGGGGAAAGGGAAATAGGAAGAAAAGAGGAAGACAATAGGCAAAGAGGAATGAACATGAAAAAGGATGAAGATTAGGAAATTAAAGGTGACAAGGGAAGAGAAAACAAAGGAGAAAAGGAGAGGAAAAAAAAACAAAAAGAGAACTGGATAGGAGAGGGCAAAGGAAGGGGGAAGAAGAAAGTAAAAGGGAAAGGAAAAAGGTGAGGGGAGAGGAAGGAGAAGAGACAGGAAGGTTTGCCGGTAGCATATCAAATCTGCACAGTCTAGCACCCCAGATCAGCCCGATCCTCCCTGGTCCAAACCGGGAATAAATGCCCTGGCACCACCTGGGTTCTGGAAAAGCACAAGGCCACCTGCCTGCCGGCCAGCGCAGGGACATGGTCACACTCCTGCATGCCTGGAAAGACACTCTGCGGGCCAGCCTGCCCACTACCCTCATTGAAGTGGTCTTGGGACTAGAGGGACTGGAAGCTATCCTGTGCCTCCCTCTCCCACACCCCTCACTTGCTGGAGAAAGCCTACCTCACTTGCTCTGAAAGGTTGAGTTGGGAACAGGTTGTTTCCCCTGCTCTGTACACAGGCCTGGCCCAGGTGCACTCTGATCTTGGGTGCAATGCTGCTCAGCTTTGTCTCAGGACTGGTTGGATGGGGGCAAAACTGAGGGAGCACAGCAGCTGGAAGCTAACCCTGCTTCTCCTTTCTGCCAGGGGCCCGTGTTGGAAGGAGATCTAAGATGAAGTTATGGGATGTTGTGGCTGTCTGCGTGGTGCTGCTCAACACGGTCTCCACTTTGCCCCTGCCCACTGGTAAGACGCCTCCCAAGGGGTCCCCTTCAGTGGTAGAGGGACCTGAAGATGATCTCTCCCCCATCAGCCTGCTGCCTTCCTATGCTGTGCACAGTGACTGTAAGAAACATTCCCCTTTGTAGCAACTGCTGTCTGTCTTGCTAAACGTGCTTCCCTTTGTTCAGGCATCAGGGTGAGGAAAGGATCCCTACACTTCCCCTACTTCTCTTCTGGGCAGCGTCACTGGCTTTGGTCTTGCTCCAGCAGCTCCAAACCAACTCATTCTCCAAAGCTTGGGCTGGCAATTGCAATGGCAATGCCCCTCCACCCAGTCCAGCCCTTCCTGGCAGTCTTAAGATCCCTTCTGTTGAAAAACATGAAGAGGTGGGGAAGCTTGTTGTATGCAGAGGAGGTGAGAGAAGGATCAGGTTCATACACCTCTCAGTGCAGGCACTGAAACCCTTTCCCCACTGTCTCAGCCTCCTCTCCCTGCTCAGACCTGCCAATGAAATTACTCACTGCCTGTAGTGGGCGCAAGTCCTGCTGGAGGCTGGGCTCCGTGGTAAGAGGCACTGTACACGTCCTGGAGTGCTGCTTCTTGGATTCTGATCTCGAAAGTAGTGTGTCCACATGGAAATTTACAGAAGAGTAGCTGTGACAATGTTAGGAGTTTGATGCAGAGCAATCCACATGAACTAGCTCACAGTAAGACAGTTTACAATCCAAATGACAGATAATAATGCCTCACTAATAATAGGTCTCCTACAATAGTAGGTACAGGATTTTCACGGTGGTATGTGAGCATTATGCTAACTCTGGTGGCTTTTTAAAGAGAGAGTTAATATGACTCAGTAAGAAGTGGCAAAATACTCACATGAACAGTGGAGACATTCACTTTGCAAAGGCACAGTTGGAGCTTTGAGGTTGCTTCTTTTGCCCTTGCTCAGCCCTCTCTGTTTAGCCTGTTACAGGATGCAGACAGTATTCAGTAATTGGGATTCATTTCTATCTCCTTATCTGGAGGCATCTCCTCTCCTGCGCCTGCTGCAGCTCCAGCTACAGGCAGCCCAGCTCTGTTTTTTCTGGGAGCAGCCAGGGTAATGCAGCATGGAGGCACCAAGTATTGGAACTGTGTATCATGACTTCGTTTCGGCCCTCCTGAACACCCTTCTCCTCTTCCACACACACACGCATCTATATCCTTCCCCATTTAGTCTTCCCTCTTTCCTTTTCTTGCTAGTGTTTCCCCCTTGCTGGAATCTTGCCTAGGCTGCCGCCTCCACATATCCCAGCCTGGGCTCCTACTGCTCACAGACTGGCAGCCCCTGACGTGCTTTCAGCCCCTCCACACAGAGAGATTGGCCAAAAGTGTTCCCTCCCAGGGTTCCAACCTGCCAGTATCATGGGGCTATCACACATGGTGATCTTCTTCTCCATGGCGAGCAGTGTGCTGCAGAAGTGCTGTTCTACAAAAGGCAGTGATGAGCTTTTCAGAGCACTGTGCTGTTCCCCTCTCACAGTCTTGCTGAAGTGCTGGTGGCAGGAAGAGCACTGGGAGAAAAGCAGCATCAGTCAGTTCATAGCTCTGGCAGAAGCTTCAACAAGCATTAATGTTCCATTTTTCCAGAGTGGTAGTGTTTGTACAATGCTTGCTTTTATTGTGAAGCCAACCTCTGGGAATACGTTCCTTGTGAGCTGGTTTCTGCAGCAGCTCCTGGTGACAGGCTGCAGTAATGATCCTGTCTCTTCACAGTGTCCACAACTTCTCATTGTTGCTTCTTTTTTTTTTCCTGTGGATTGGGTGAACAAGAAGCAGGGAGAAAGACAATCTGTGTTTGACCTGAGCTATGGTAGTATCAATGTACAGCCTCTTCCAGGTATCTCTGTTTCCAGAGTACAGACGTGGGCTTTGCCAAGCAGAGCTGGGCCACAGCTTATTGCACAGGATAGTCATTTGAGAACGGGCTGATAGTTTGGTCTCAATCTCTTAACCTTGCAGATCACAAAAAAATGGGCCTGGCTACAAGGGGAAAGGAAGTTGTGCTGTTCTTCACATAAGAAATTGAGGAAAACCCAGGGAATTCCTGTGGTTTTTGCATGGCAGTAGTTTACATAGCACCTGTTCCCAAAAGTCAGAAACTCTTCTCTCCTCTATGTTGCCAAGTTGAATGAGTCAGGGGAGATCTGGAAATGTGGTGGCTGTAAGAGAGCAGTGAAATATTTTGATCCACTTTTGTGCTGTTTTTAGTTGATTTAAAAGTGTGTGGTGTCTGGAGAGCAGTCTTCAAACAGCCTGTGAGGTTGATCCTACCCAGGCACATCTCTGCCTTCCTGCTGCAGCAGCACTTTGTTGTAGTTACCCCCATCAGTGTCTTTGACATAATGCTTTCTCTGCACTAACAATTTGGTGGCATGAGCCCTTTAGCACATGAAAGACATAGAATGATGTACATAAGAGGAATCAATGTCCGCACCGTGTAGACTTCCCTCTTCACTTCGAAGTTTCTCTTACAAGCAGAGGCAATGTACCAAGGCCATGGAGATATGCTTGCAGCTACCCAGCTGTCTGCTGGTGAACTTGCCATGTATTGGTATCTGCAGATACTGTTGGTCAGCTGCTTTACTGAGCCCTTTTGCAGGAGTCAGCTGACAAAGTGGTGGGAGCACCATCATCACCTTATGCTGTGTCAATACACATATGGCTGCATGTGGGCACTGAACAGGGCTGGGCACTGCCTCCATTCAAAGAGTGGTGCACTACTGTCCCCTAAAGCCATTCTCTGTGCAGGCTGAGTGGAGCATGTGCTCTATGGTGTGCACTGCTCTTACTCTGGAGAGCCTGGGTCTCCCACACACCACTTGCACCGGGGGATTGTAGGACTGTGAGATCAAGTCTCACACCTAAGAGCAGGCCAAACAGCTTGCTCTGGAGCACAGATCAGTTTCCCAGGCCCTTGACATCCTTTTGTGTTCTCATTTGATGGAATTGCTTTCTTTGCAAAGTGCTCTGAGGTCACTTGATGTTACCCCATTCCTTTCAGATTGGCTTGAAATCTTCCTTCTTTCCAGGCTCCAGGCAGGGTCCTAACCTCCTGGGCTGATCAGGTGTAATGTGCTGACCTTTGCTGTTTAGGGCAGTAATTAGAGATGGCAGAGGACTGCAATTGCAGTCTTCTGCATTTTTAAGTGGACTGGAGGCTGCAGTGGTAGTAACCTCCATAAAAGCATTGCATCAGAGTTGAATCCAGTATTCCTAGGTGTTTTGGAACCAATGTTCACAGGGTAGCTTGTTTCACACAAAACCTTTTAAAGAGTAGCCGCAGAGCTTGTAACCATTTCCTTGTTTCCCTTATGCTACAGTCTGTTGGGGGAAGGACACGCTTAGCTTAAATACCAACTGTAAACAGAACAAAGATAAACCAAATAATTATAAACTAAATACCAAATCAGCAGCTTCAGAAGCATGACAGTGCAGAGGGAGCCAAACACTTGTCTGACATGTAATTCCCAATGAATATATTTTGCAATGCTTTGTTGCTGTATGGACTTAATCAACATATATGTAAGAACTGGACTTCTGAAGAGCCAGGATATGATACGTAATCTCTTGATCAAGTGAGCATCTTTACTGAAAGCTAGTAGTAAACATGTAGAATTAAATCAAAAAACTCACAATGGGCTTTTCCTTCCTAATAGGAAGGAAAGGTGGGATTTTTGTATCATGACATCTGAGTTACTCAAAGGGCACTGAATGGTCATTCGTTGTTGGAGCTCTTCTAGTATATGCTGAAACATTCCATAGTATATGCATGTTATATCCCTGTTAAAAATCCTTCATGCCCCTGCTAAGGGGTATTTAATATTAAGTTATTGCATTTAGCTGCAAGTTTATCAACTAATATAAAAAGTGTCTAGAACAAACAGTGATATTGCAGGGCTCTTTAAGGCAAAAACAGTATTAAATTATGCTTCCAGCTGAATGCATTTTCTTCCCTACATTATTTATTAGGCCCATTCAGTGTTATGAACTACAGCTCTAGTGTTTCTGTCCAGGCCTTCCTGCTCAACACATCTATGGTGTGGCACATGTGCTTTAGCCTAGGACACCCAGATGATACAGAGGTAACGTGTCCATGCAGAGTAAATCCAATGCATCAGGGAAGTATCAGCCACACCAAGCAGGTGCCACAAGTGTCATGTGACCTCAGTGTGTCCAGCACAGCCAGTGCATCCAACATAGCTGGTGCACCCAGCCAGTGTCAGGACAAGTGTGCCCATGTCCCCAGGCCAGCATATACTTAATAAAGTTTATTGCATGGGGACACCCACGTTATCTAGGCATTTAAAAATCTCAAGCATTTAATTTAGTCCATTCATGGACAAAATTCTAAAAAAAACCCACCATGGGATGGATCTGGTTAAATCCAGAGACATGTAGCCCCAGAAAAAAATTCTTTGTAGTCTTGGCTATAAATACTGAATATACTCCAGTGAAGAGTATTCTGCAGCCTAAGGAGGAACATGCAAGATAATATGGTTTTATTCTCAGTTTGAATTACCCTTTGTTGAAAGTTTTATTTCTTTGCTGCTTTTCAATTTAGGGACCTCAAAAATTTGCGAGTGAAAGTGTGAATCCTTTGAGATGTTTTGCAAGTGTTCATTGGTAGATAACACACCTGAACATGCTTTTCTTGGTCATCTTTCATAAGCCTCCTTAATATATTTTAGAAATCCCTGTATTCAGAGTCTGCAGATGAGGAACTTCAAAATCTTTTTTAAAGGTTGAAGAACTCAATTGTGTAAAGTATTCATCAGGTTATTACTGAATTCGATAAGGTAGACATTATTTGTCCACTAGCAGAAGATCCTCAGACTGATATTTTGTAATGTCTTTGTGTATTATACTGTCCCTGATTAGGACTGCATGAAGCAGTTTTAAAATATTTAAAGTTACAGAGCCTTTGAGAAGTCATTTGGGTCACTGAGTCCCACCCCTCACAACTGCAGATGTTCAGGGGTGGATATAGTGCAAACAGCCAGACGACATTCCCCCCACACACTATCAAGAAACTGTAACATAAAACTTGTAGTACATAGGCCAAATCCTACATAAGTACATTTGTTGTGGATTCTCATATTTCTGAGGTAGTCAGTTAATGACAAGAAAGAAACTATGAATACAAAACACTGCAGCATACCCATGTTCAGGATCATCAGACATCTAAATAGGCCACTCACACATTAGTGCTGGTAGAGTCGGTTGACACTGCAGAGCGGTCATTTTTGACAAAACCAGCTGCAGTTTCTGATCGAGTAGTATTTGGTAAAGTGGATGAAAGGAAAGATTTCAGTGGTTCTTGGAAATTCAGTCCTAATTACAAAGAGAAGAAAGAAAAAATATTTAAAAATATTATAAAGCATTAATATACAAAATATCTATTAGAAAACATATAAAAAACCCCCAAAAAACCAAAAAAAGCCATAGAATTGACTATGTGAGAAATTTCATGTATCACCATTCTTTTTAAAGAACAAAGCCACTTGTTTGACCTAGCAGGCTAGGCTGTATGTATTGGCACAGCACTTTACCTGAAACCTGCAGATACTTTTCGTAGAAGTCTTTGGGATTTATACAAATGCTTCAAAGATTATTGAGCATGAGAAGTCCTCAAAAGAAGAAAACACTGAAATCTATAGATTTGTTTTCCTGCCGGGCTGGGCAGTGTTACAGCAGTATGTCCAGACTCCTCAGGTGGACACGCTTTCAGAGGCAAGCTGGTAATATCCCCTTTAGCTAACAAGCTACATAGAAACATCTGGACTATCTCTGCTCCCATCCCAATCATATGTAAGATTTCTTTGGCTAAATCAGCCACTTTTTAGGAAATTTGTGACAGGGAGGTAGTATCTGGTGTAGCAGTTAGGAAGGAGCTTGCTCTTCTGAGCACATGCCAGTGCTGTCTGGCAGGTTGTGGTCCACACTTCACAACATGAGACCTTCTGCAGCAGAGTACATAGCACCTGCTCTATAGCCAGGGACAGTTTCCAAACTGCAATATCAAAAATTCCTGTATTTTTCCTCTCATAAACACATTGAAATGCATGTAGGCAAAGGCAACAATGGAAGAACACATGGTGTGTATATGTCAGATCAAACCTGACAGCAACACAAATTGTGGCAAATAACCACAAGACAAACACCATGGTTTTAGCTGGACAGCTCTGCTTCACTGGAAAGAGAATGGTATAGGATTCCTTTAGGGTCACTTCCTGCTGCTTTGCTACCTGTGCATGTTCTTTGGAAACATCCCTAAAACACAATGGGAAAGGTGCAGTGTAAGAGCACAGGCAGCCCAGTAAGAGTTGCTGTTATTGATTTAGGCATGCTCTTTCCATTTAGTGAATTGGCATTAAAGAGGGGCTGGGTCACTGATGTGTAGTTTTACTGATGCCATGTGAGGGCTGGGCTGGATCACTTCTGCACCAGGGATGCTGAAGAAAATTTATTACTGTCAGTACTTTTTCTGTTACAACACACCTTTGTGCTGTACCTGTTAGCTCATGCATGTGGTTTTGCTACTAGAAGCCACATGTTTTGAGTCACACTCATACAAACCCATTTGAAGCTCTCACTTAGCGAAATCTTAAGCATAAGCTCAGTTTTTTATTGGGAAGCTGAATATTTACTCAGCACTGTATGGATTTTGAGGCTACAAGGCCTTAGTGAGAAGACAGCAGGTATGTGCCTTGCCAAGGTTTGGATCCTGCTCACATCACTGGCTTCAGGCAGGGCACTGCCATGTTTTCTCTTTTCCCTTCTTGCACTTTTTATGTTGTAATTTGTTCTGATGCAGAGACCCTTTGTGGGTGCTAATGCAAACACACTGCCCTGTACAATAAGGCCCTAGTGCAGACAGGCTCCTGACAGCACCTGCGGGAGCTGCCACAAAAACTCAAGAGTGACTGCTGAACAGCTATCTGCTCTGTGGTGCCTCAGAGCTGATGTTTCAAAACTCTGTGTCAGAGGCAAGGCCACATTATTCTGTTGCTCCTCTGCTGCTTGACTGCAGGGTGAGACACTCCTTTGCCCACCCCAGAGAGGCCAGAGGTGGGGGTGGACAGAGGAGTGCAACCCACCAGTGAGTAGGATCCTGTGAGCAACCTGCCTGGGCTGAGTGAAGAACACAAGACTCTCGCGGACAGGTCAACTCACAAGGCAACTTCCTCTGCTTCACATGATTCCTCTGACCTTGCTGTTTCCCCCTGCTCCCACGGACTTCCCACAGCTGGCAGCAATTGTGGTGGTCCTATTGTTTCCCCCCTTTCTTCTGTTGGTGGGAACCAGTATTTCTACCTGCAAGAAGGCAGGCCAAGAATGGAAGGGGAGGCACTGCCAAGAAGGGCAGTGCAAAATACACAGGATTCTGTGGATTTGTCATTATGACCAACACTGGGGAAGCAGAAAGGTTAGCTACTGAGTTACAAACACAAAACCTGCCTGCTCCCTCAGGAGCAAACACACCAGGATGGTCAATCCTATGCCTTTTTTCAGTGCTGCCTCATCATACCTGAGTGGTGCTAGTGGCCCTGGGGTCATCTACCAGGTTACTTAGCACTTTGCCTTGATGGGAGACAAGGGACATTAGTGAGAGGCTCTATTTCTAAGGGCTCTCTGAGTTGAGGAGAGGATGCAGCACGGGAGCTGTGTGGGCCAGGAGTGAGGTAGTGATACAGGACTGTATTAAACATTTAAAGATGAGCTGACCCTGCTGTGTTTGATGCTCTGTTTTCTAATGGATATAACCACCTGGTTTCCATTTCACTCTTAGCCCCATGGGTTTTCATGCAAGGCATGAAAGCAAAGTCATGCCTCAGAGGTAGTTATTTTAATTTAATTGTTTACATATCAAAAACCTTTCACTATAACTATTTTTAACACCTGCCTTTGCTTTGATTCCTGCATATAATAGACTTTAGTTTTTTATGAAAAATATTTCATTTTCAATAAAATAAATGGTTTATCCCCCCACAGTTGGTGCTTTTTACTTTGCAAAGCAGAATGATCATCACATTAGTAATTTTAACCTGGTTAAGGTTGCACTTCCACAAAAAGGTTACTCCAAATCTCTCCTGAAATATGTCCTTGTGGTGTGAGAGGGAGAGAATCTGTGTTCAGACAGGCCGTGTCCACTATAATAAATACCTGAAAACTGTAGTGCTAAGCAATCTGAATACAAAAATAATTATTGAATAAATGGTATACCAAAGTAATCTTCATAAGCAACAAAAAAATAAGAATGATTCACTGCACTGACTCTTAGAGACATATCACTTGAATATTTCCCACTAGTAAATGGCCTAAGAAGAAATGTCTTTGTGAATGTAACACTGGAAGAATCTTAAAAAATAACCAGGCAAGAAAGGAATTTATGAAAGTCTCAGATTGAAGTACCAGAACTTCTTTTGAAAAAAGGCCCTTTGATCCTAATACAGATCTGGATCTGAATTTTCTAAATATTGCTTACCATTATAATGAGCTGGATTAACCCCCTGGATCTTTGAAATTGTACTTTAGAGTCTGAATACTGTTGTTTGAACTTATCTAATTGAAAGACTGTGCTTGAATTAAGTATCTTGGTCATTTAGTTAAATGTTTAATCTGATGTTTTGATGCTGTAGCTATACCCTGCCACAAATGCATCCATAAAAGCTACAATCTAAAAGAAAAATTTTATCATGTTTAGTATACCTTTATTACAGACTTTTATTGCAAACTATAACTCAGGGTATGCAAAGTGCCAAATGATATGGCATTGATGTGATTTTATTTTCTTGAGATCAATGTGGAAAGCTATTCTATAAAGCACAGTTTTGAATAACTTAAAATGAGATCATAAGAATTTAAATTTCTTAAAATTAAGTGAGAGTTTTATGAGATTTACAAAAAAAAATCAAAATCCACCAATATACATTATTGTTTTGAAATTTATAGGATTTAAGCTTTTCTTGTATGCCATAAGAAACAGCATGGTCAGAAGAGAGTGTAATTTTTCTTTTAAAAGAAACTGCACAACCAGGCACCAAAATAAGTAACTGGATTTTTTTTTCTCAGAAACTGAAGATCCATCTATTCCCACTGAAACCAATTTGTGGTCAGGTACAAGCTGAGGGTTTCTTGCTCTGCCATGCTGGGTTACTGCCACTGCATGTGGGGGACTATTTGGCTTGATAGTCAATTCAAAGGAATAGTTGTACAAGATGTAATTATGATCACATTTGAACATACAGAAATAAATTTTCCACTTTCACTTAATGGAGACTGTTTTTTTGAGAATGGGATCAATTTGCTTTGGATATTTATTTAGACCTGTTTTATGTAGAAGTCTATCAGAACACTGTATAATTTATTCTTCTGTGAAGCACAGGGATCAGATCCCAGTCCTGCTGTCACATGGTGTCTTTAATTAAGTAGAAATGCAAGGCAGGCCTTGGGAGGTTGCAGCAGAGAAGATGCCCGAAGGAAGGCACATTTCTCTGCATTCCCAAAGCAGAAGTCTGGGGTGGCTTTCCTTGGGGCCTGGGGGGGAGTGCCATGGCTGTTTGGCTGCAGAATCCTCCATTCACGCATTCTGCCAGCTCTTCCTGTGGCCAGGAAACAGTGACTGTGGTTGGGGACAGGCAGGTCAAGGCTTCAGGTTCTGGAGAGCATCAGTGATGCAAGAATTTCAGTTTGTATTACAGAGTGATGGCTCTAACCCGTGAGGCTGGGTCAAAGCTGTGATCTGACTGTGCCCTAAGGGTCCAGGAAGCAAGAAAACAGCTTGCAAAGAACAAGGAAAATATGCACATATTCTTGTGTTGGCTGTTTTTATATTTAATTTTGTATTGTTTTTAAATTAGTATTTTAAACGAGTCTCATTTCTTCTCTTTTTGTTTGACTCCTGAAAAATCCTGTCCATCTGGCATTCACCAGCTCTGTCCCCAGTCTGATCCCTCTGCTAGATTCCCATGCGTGTGGGTCTTGTGACATTTCATTCTTTCCTTCTTTGCTTTTTTATTTATTTTTCTGGTCATAGGAGAAACCCCTGACAGGTCAAAAGCCCTTGTTCAGCTGAATGTGGGAGACAGAGAAGGTGCCCAGAGGCAGACTGGCATGTGTACTGCCATTAATACTCACCACTCTTGATTCTCTGGCCCTAGAAATCAGACCCATGCTCTGGATGTAACCAAAGAAAAAGGCTCTGCCTGTTCCTGCCTGCGTGGTCAGGTCCTTGGCATGGCACCGAAAGAGGAAGCATAGAAAGGAACTGCAGGAGAGTGAGCTGAATGGAACAGGGCACATGGTGGCTGCAGTTCCCACAGATACTACTGCCTGCCTCTGGCTCCTGCCAGAAGGGAGCTATGCAGAGGTGATGCAAACACCTGCATGTGCCTGCACAGAGACTGCCTCCAAGGGGCTTCGCTAGGGACCTGGACAGTCAGGAAACAGCTTTCAGAAATGTGACATAAAATCCAAATAAAACTTCATTACTTTGTTCCAGTCTTGTGAGTGATCATGGCACCATAGTTTAAATGGGGGGCTCAGTCTGTCACCCCAGTGGGGTCTGCGAGTGTTTCCCACACAATTAATAAGACACAAAGAGGCCCTGTGTTCCCTGAGGGAGGATTTTACATTTCCTGGATTTACATTCCTTTCCTTTGGGAAACACCTGCTTTGAGGTGTATCACATACGTGACAACTTTTGCACACCATGTTGCTCTGGGCTGTCCTATCCTGTCCAATCTTATCTTGTACTGTCCCATCCCATTTGTCCTATCCAAGATAGCTTTTGATTTTCACATTCTAATTCCTCCATACTCTGGAGATTGGGACCAGACACTACTGCTCAGAGATCTTTACTGCTTTTATTCCACAATATCTGAGCATTTTCTGCTGGCACATTGCACAACATGACAGGCATCTGTCATGTGTTTTTTCTCACAGCTTTTCCACCAGAAGGCAAGTGTTGCCAGTAAACTAGTTTATTTTGAAAAAATATGTGTGTATATAATTAGACGTATTTGTGTGTGTGTATGTGTAAATGCAGCACACACACACATGCAAACTGTGTATCTGCTTCTCCCGAAGGTGTGAAATCCCCACAGAAAGCCCTGTCTGATGCACAGTGAAGTCAGCACAGTTCATGCAGTAGAGGAGCAATGCTGCCATGAGACTATAAACATTTTCTAAACAGTGTTGCAGACAGAGGAATAACAATTGAGTGGCTTTATTCAGATTACAAATCACCTCAGGATGTCAAGGCAGCCGCATGAGTGCAGTGATGTTCCCGAGCCACAGGGTTCAGCATAGCACCCCCATTGCTCCCAGCAGCACTTATCACAGTGCAGAGACCAAACAAGTGCTCAGCATGTGGTGTCTGTGGGGCTGAGAGGTCTCGCCATCCCCAAAGCACATCTTACAAGTGCCCATCAGCATGGGGAGGTCCTGCTGCTACTCTTCTCCACCTTCCCTTCTGTCCATTAGCCTTTTAAAGTGTTTAGTCTTTGGTCAGTGGTTATTGCTCATTCATGTATGATGTCTGGTGGTAGTTTCCCTAGCACGTACCTCTAGTGCCTTGTTTCAACCCATCACACCTGGCGTCAGTGCTGGTGTTTCCACTTGATTGCTCCATGCCCTATTTCTGCAGTTTTTTGCAGCACTTTTTTTAAAGTTTTAAGGCTTCACACTCATACTTATTGGGCAGCTGATTATCCCTACTGAGTCTTGTCTGGCATCTAGGCATAGGGCTAAGGCAAGTCTCCCTTCACTCTTGTGTTGCCAAAGTTTCCTCCAGACTCCTATAACCCACTCCTAGTGACTGTTTGTAGTCATGCTGATTACTCTGATTCATTAAGCAGCAGAAACTTAGTTGATTGTGGGGATTGGAGGTGTTCCTAAGGCAAAGCTAAATTATGGAAGCAAGCTGGGGTACCTTGGCAGTGCCTTGGAAACCTGCCAAAAGAGCATCACTGTATTGTTCATGACTAGTTTGGGGCTCAGAGACAGAGGGGGGTGTTGTTTACAGAAATTTGCAAGGTGTCTTTCAGTAGACCAATAGTACTGTTGCCATTGTGTTGATGTAGTGGACCCATATAACCTGTAACAGCACATGTTGTAGGTGGACAAACGCTGACCAGGATCAAGAGGTCCGGCACATTTTCTCAAGGGGGCTCCATGCTCATTGTTCCTATCAGTTTCCTAATATTGTCCACATGTCTTTTGTCTCCTCTAGTGATGTAATCTCCAAATACTGGGAGTCACTCCAGAAGTCCTATTGATACATTTGAATATCTGCATGGGATAATTTCCAATCCCCTCGACTGAAGGAAAAGTCCACCCTGGAGACAGAAAATTGCATTCACCTTACTTGTAGTGCTGGCATTCCTCCCAGTGAGTTTCCCAGGTGTCTTCTGGTGTGATAGGGGCTGACTCGAGCAGGGGTCCCCAGCTCTATTAGGCACAGCTTGGAACACTTCTTGCACAGTTTGTGTCAGAGTCTCAGTGAGATTGGCAGGATGAGTCATGCTGCCAATGACCCCATTTTCTGGGTGCAGCTACTCCATATGTGTATGAACAGCTTTTCTTGTTGGATACACTTTTGGATTGACTACTTAATCATATTTTTGCCTTTGCTTTCACGTTCTGCACTGTTGACAGCCCATGCCTGCATTAGCAGTGTTCTATGGGGCTCTTTTGTGGTGTGATTCCTCCACCTGAAATATCACAGGTCACTGGCAGCACAGAGTGATCTAGCTTGGCAGCATTATCTCCCTTGGTGCAGCTGGGGTACACTTGACCCACGATAGATGTCAGTGTGGGCTTTTAGCAGAGACACAGTCCACCACATGGGCTTTTCACCCTCTTATCTACTACACACCAGAGTATACTTGGATTGGCTTGGGCAGGACAGTACTTAGACCCTATAGCTGTCTGATCAGTATTTAGCCAAAGTAGACTTCTGCATGTAGCACACTCACGGAGGTAGGTGGTATTTTTGCACCTGAATTGCAAGCAATTTAAAAGTGGTGTATCTAGTTGGATTGTTGTCTCTTCAGAGAAACCACAGTTTTGTTTCTCTTTTCTTAGGTGAGGGATTTTTATTCCCCTCACTGCACTGGCATTGTACCAAGCTTGAGATAAATGTGAGTCTGAAGGTGGCAAACAAGAATCTCCACACATAGGTTGGTTTTCCCTGTGAGTCTCCTGACCCCTTCCTGATGGTTGTTGACCATTGTGTGACCAAGTCCTCATATGCTTCCCTGACAGTTGTGTTTCACTCTCCACAGCCAAGGTCTCATTGTGTCCTACTGTTGCTTACAAGGGTTGGGCTAGGAATATGTGACAGAAGTGTGGCCTGGGGGAGTGTCACCGCAGTACGAGAGGGGAAAGTTGAAGATGAGAGTGGAGAATGGCATAGCTAGAGCCAACTCCTCAGGGCTACATCCTTTCTGTATCAGCTTATTAACTAAGAAACCTAGTTTCTGTGTAAGAAATCTAGAAACTACCCAGTTCCTGAGCAACAAATGCCTTCTGCCAGCTCCTCTTTATCTGTATCTGTGCCAGGGCCAAGCTTGTACTTCAGCAATGAGGGTTATGTCAGCTCCACATGGATCACTTTTTTGACTGAGTTTAGCAACACATCTACCCCTTCTTGCTTTAAAAGATCATAGATCACCTATTACCTTGGCCTGGATCTTGCTCAGTAGGGCAATATTCGTATGGTGTGGGCAGATGTGCCTGTTCTGCCACAGAGCTGGGTGGTGCATCCAGTGGACACATTCATCCAAGCAATTCCTCCTGTAGGTATGGCTCACAGTGGATATTTTGATATCTGCTACAGAGACAATGGCAGAGGAATGCAGGAAGGTGGCCCTTACCACTGGTGTCACAAGAATATGGGACTGGGTGAGGAGCCCTGCCTTGTTCAGGTTCCACATAGATGTGCACATAGCAGCCATCCCTCCTCCATGTCTTTGGACAGTCACTGGTCTGTGAGATTGTTGTCTCTACACTTTATAGCATCCCTCTTCCCTTGTGTCACCCTCTTTAGGTT
This sequence comes from Sakesphorus luctuosus, assembly GCA_013396695.1. Classification (NCBI taxonomy): domain Eukaryota; kingdom Metazoa; phylum Chordata; class Aves; order Passeriformes; family Thamnophilidae; genus Sakesphorus; species Sakesphorus luctuosus. Next base: position 94,244 of record VWZD01010156.1, read on the forward strand.
ACAAGATTTCCAATCTTCATTACCCTTTTACCAGTCTAAGCTATTTTGCTGAACACATCCATGACAAACTGTAAATTTCCGATTCATCAGTGTCTTGTCTTGCTGGAAGGCCTCTAGGATGTGGCTGCTTCAGGTAGTGGTCCCTGTTTTTCCTTATGTCCAGATGCACTCTGTTTCAGCAGGGTTTTGCACGAACAGAGTTAGGATTCTGCTGCTCTCCCATTTCCTGTGTTTGGTATTTCTACTGACAATATGAAGGTGCACCTTTGGTAGGCAGCGGGAGGCAGCCTCATGTCTTCCTCTGTCCTGTTAACAGTCCATGCCACCACATGTGTTGCTGGGTCGCCCATCAGGGCTCTTGTCTTACAGTGCTCATTATGGAAACGTGTTTCTGAGCCTTTGCCTAAGGAGAAATTCCTATCTCAGTACCTGACTGGGTGGGAGCCTTCATGGCTTGGTGATGGTCCCAGCCCTTGGCCAGGTACACTGTGCTGGACATTGCCTCTCTCAAGGTTTGCAGATATTTGTGTGAGTCCTAGAAATTGACTTCCACTGTGTGCAGGGCCAGAGTGATAATGGTCTGTTGTGTGTTGGCTTATTAGAAGTTAAGGACAAAGAGAAGCTTCTCTGAGGTCTCCCTTCAAAAGAAGCAAGTCCTCAAGTCTTAATTTTTGGCACAAGAAATGAGAAAAAAAATCTCAATATTGCAATGTAGTTTATGTGTTTAAGAGACAATCACTAATAATGTGGCTTAAGAGCACCTGCACAAGGGGTCCTGACAGCCTGACCCTCCATTAGTTCTCTGTATTTAGTAGAGCAGATAATTTTGAGCAATTGCATCCATGGGAAGATAAAAGGTTTCAAAATGTGATTTTCTCCCAGTCATGATGAAAAGCCAAAGTCTGGACCATTTCAGACCATATTTAATTTCACTGTCCTCGAAGAGGTCCATTCTGCTAGTATCAAAACATTTCATTGACTTTATCATATAATTTACTTGAATAATTTATCACTCATAGGGTATCTATCAGGTGAAAAATTAAATTAATTTCAAATAAATTTTTCCTAAAAAGACAAGCCATTAATAACATTCCCCTTGAAAATTAACATAATACTTCTATTCTGACCTATTTCTACTCAGTCTAATCAGCATCTTGTGATACAAAATACTTACATGAGACATTTTTCAAAAGCTCTGAAAATAATTATCCCCTAGTAGCAGTAAAAAGCCAGGCTTTCAGCCAAGAATAATATCTCAGGCTGGTACCACAGGAAATTCCTCCTTCTGTCATGCCCAAAAACCTTATTGATAGGTGGCTTTGGCAATACTAACTGCTGCTGGTGTGAAAAGACAACAATTAACAATTATAATCACAAAATTGCTTTAAAGAAACCTCTTCCTTTTGAGGCTTTGCTGGGAAGAGTCTGCATAACCTCTCTACAGTGGCTTCATCTACCTATTAACTAATATTCATATCATGACATGCTTTTTTTCCCCTCAATTTCAAGAGGGCTCGTTCAATATTGGAGGATGTGCTGAAGTGCTACCAAGCAACAGCAGACACCTGCAGAGATACATACATAAATCCTTTATTTTTCCCCAAATGAGTTTCCATGATGACTTAAACCATTCCAAATTCTCCCAGATTTCTGAGGGTCATGGGCATGTGCTCTAAAGTGATGGGTAGAAAAGCTTGCATGTGTGTATAATTTTTGTGACATGAGTGGACAAACTGATGTGTGACAAAGCCTTTTCTCTCTTTCCCAAACAGCTAATATGCCAGAGGATTATCCAGATCAGTTTGATGAGGTAGTGGACTTTATTCAAGCCACTATTAAAAGACTGAGGAGATCACCAGATAAACAGACTCCAATTTTTAGTAGGAGGGAGAGAAACCGTCAAAACGCAGCCACAAACATTGAGAATTCCAGCAAAAAGGGAAGGAGGAATCAAAAGGGCAAAAATCGAGGATGTGTCTTAACAGAAATTCATTTAAACGTGACTGACTTGGATTTGGGATATGAAACCAAAGAAGAGCTGATTTTCCGGTATTGCAGTGGATCTTGTGATGCAGCTGAGACCACCTATGACAAAATTTTAAAAAACTTAACCAAAAAGAAAAAGCTGGTCACTGACAAAGTGAGGCAAGCTTGTTGCAGACCCACAGCCTTCGATGATGACCTGTCCTTTTTGGATGATAACCTGGTTTACCACATACTGAAAAAACATTCCGCAAAAAGGTGTGGATGCGTCTGACAGTTGCTTGCCAGAGGCAGCACCAGTTTTCCATTCCTACTACGCTGTCAAGAGAGGGACCAAGGTTCCCAGGGAAGTGCCTACTCAGAGTGGAGGAAAAAGGACCAAGAACAGAGAATGAGGAGCCATGAGAGCCTGGGAACGAGGAGACATGAAGCAGAGTAGAAGGATGGAGACTTTTAATGTCCTATGGGGATTTAGATAAACGCTCAGGTGGAGATGCCGATGGATGGATGGTGTGCACGCTACCTTTTCTGTTTGACTCAGTCCACCATCAGTGAGACTCAATCCATGAGGAATGTGCTTAAAAACACAACCCTGCCATACCACGCTGTGTTGTACTTATGCCATGATATACCAGTTATACCAAGAAGCTTAGCTAAGAAGTAGGTTAGGAGTATCTTACTAATCCCCTGTGCCCTCAGCTCTAATGAAAGACACATTGTGCTACTGCTCATTGGAGGGCAGTTCCTGAGCGCTTAGGACAACTCCTAAGCTATAATAAGATTAACCTTGTAAGATGATATTTGGCAACTATCAAAATGACCAGGCTCAAGTTCTCACAAAGCAAAACAGTTCCGCTTACTGGCTAAGTTTGGTTATTTCCATCTTGTGTTTCTTCAAAATGAGTGCAGGATTTCATTCTTCTGCTACCTGTGAAAACAAGTTGAGTTTTTAAGCACTTCTTCCTAGTACAGTAAGAGAAATAACAAGCCCAGCCTACACAAAATACATTTCTTTAGGTTTACAAAGGACTAAGGTCACTTGTGTAACTACATTTCTATTTGGTCATTGTGAGTGAGCAGAGACTACTTGATGCAATGCATCCCTTCAGAGACATAAATATACAGAAGATATTTATTGCGATTAAGTTATTGTTATTTATTACAGTTCAGTAATGAGTCTCCTTATTTATTAAAGTGTCTTTCAAAGGTGCCAAACTAGATGGCACTTGGGGATATAGAGAGACAAAGACGTTGGGAACAACGGTCCATGCTTTTGATTGAAAGTGTTAACTTGAATGCAAAAAATCACTTACTTTACCTTTTTTTTTCCTTTAAACAAAATTTCGATTATGTTCACAAAAGGTAGTGCCTAAGCCTGCAGCCCTTCTTCCTATTCACTAACACTTTTGAAAATTACTACAGTCATACATGTGCAGGAGCAGCAATGCCTCTGGATGAGTGAGGGTCGCAGGACTTGGCTCGACATTAGCAATTTGTTAGAAAAACTAATTTTAGTCTTATTTTAAATGTAGCCACATTTTTTTCTCACACTTCATGCCAACTGACCTCGTATAACTATTGACAAATGGAAAATAATCACATTTATCTTTATAATTTCTTGTTATATTTATTGTTAAATGTTCAAACAAGGGAAGGTGGTGTTGGGAGGAGTCCCTCAGAGAATTTTTCTCACCCTACCAACACAAAGGTTTTGGGCATTGAAGTGCCAGGACTGAGGACAAAAGAGTGGCTGATAACTTCAGATTCCAACTGAATGGTGGAGTGGAGAGGAGAAACAGAACCCCAGCACCTGGGGGTAGGAGAGGCTTTTCCTCCTGTGTGCTGGCTTGACTTTTGGTTTTGGGCAGCTGGAGGAAAAGAGCCAGTGTTTGCTAAGCTGGTGAGAGCTCTTTCTGGCTCTGCTCCTTGCCTTCCCCCCTCCATCTCTGGGCACCCTGAGCTTCAGAGAGAGAGAGGAAGGAGGGTCACAGCTGCTTCAGGACACACTGCAGACCTTTTCTTCCTGAGGACCAACTTGGACTGCAAGGAGATTCCTGGGAATAATCACCACTCCTCAACTCCCAGCTTTTCCTTCTTTTTGAATGAATGGACAAGGAGAGAGTCTGCTTTTCCCCCACGAAAAATGCTCCATCCAGCACCACGCGAGTTGTTCACTCTCTTGTCTCCGCCTCACTGGGAAAAGACTGAGAATTCACCTCACAGCCAGCCGAGGTGTGACACTGACACTGTCCGTAAATATAACTGCTCCAGGAGGAACCTACAGGGTTTTTGAGGGGGGGGAGTTCTTTTTTTTCCTTTTTTTTTTGGTGCTGGGGGAGTAGTTTGCTCTGGTCTGTTTATATTTATATCTATATCTACATAAATACATATAAATATATAGTAGTTAAGAATAGTTATCCTTCTTATATCCATTTTCTAATTAAATTTCCTTCTTTTTCAAAAAAAGACACTATTTGGACAGCATGAGATTCTTAATCTGAGTTGTAGGTTCGAGCTCCAAGTTGGGCGCCAAATAATGTCTTAGTTTAAGGGAAACCAAAATGTTTACAAAACCAGAGGAGAGGATTCTTCCTCAATAGCCACATCACTCCTTATTATTTTTTTTAAAGAGGAACTTTAATTAGGCAAAAAAAAAGGAACTCCCCCACTCCAACCCCCCCCCCC
>VWZD01010156.1:98961-153416 GCA_013396695.1 Sakesphorus luctuosus
TTTTTCGTGGGGGAAAAGCAGACTCTCTCCTTGTCCATTCATTCAAAAAGAAGGAAAAGCTGGGAGTTGAGGAGTGGTGATAATTCCCAGGAATCTCCTTGCAGTCCAAGTTGGTCCTCAGGAAGAAAAGGTCTGCAGTGTGTCCTGAAGCAGCTGTGACCCTCCTTTCTCTCTCTCTCTGAAGCTCAGGGTGCCCAGAGATGGAGGGGGGAAGGCAAGGAGCAGAGCCAGAAAGAGCTCTCACCAGCTTAGCAAACACTGGCTCTTTTCCTCCAGCTGCCCAAAACCAAAAGTCAAGCCAGCACACAGGAGGAAAAGCCTCTCCTACCCCCAGGTGCTGGGGTTCTGTTTCTCCTCTCCACTCCACCATTCAGTTGGAATCTGAAGTTATCAGCCACTCTTTTGTCCTCAGTCCTGGCACTTCAATGCCCAAAACCTTTGTGTTGGTAGGGTGAGAAAAATTCTCTGAGGGACTCCTCCCAACACCACCTTCCCTTGTTTGAACCTTTAACATTTATTTAAGCTTTTCCTTCCATATTTCCATATAGAAGAGGTTAAGTTCCTCTTACTAGTTAGCCCTGGATTTAATATAGTCTGCAAGTAAACAGTTGTGTCAAATAACCAGAGTGTTTTGTGTAATTTGCTGAAATATTACAGGATTGTACTTACCCATCAGAACAGTCTGATTTTCCTTAGGACAAGGGAGGTTGTACAGCATAGGTGTTCATACGTGACTACCAATGCAAGCTCTCGTTCTGGAGACATTTTTCACAAAGGAGCAGTACAGGTCACTAGACATACCTGACAACCAGTGAAGCATCAACTCCCACAAAACCAACATGAAAAAAAAATCCCTACTGAAAACTATGGTCCAACCTTTTATCTCGTGCATGCAATGGCTCTCCATACTCCTTTTGCCCTGGGCCCCTCAGGGCACCACCAAGGAAGGGTCTAGAGGTCAAAAAAGTCCAGAACAGGCATAGAAAGATGTACCAGGTGTATAGCATGTAATTCATCCCTGACTTTCGCTGCTTTCCTGGGCAGACAGAGGACAGCTCCAGAGAACCATCTGTAGGGTCTGTTCTCACACTGCCATGGGGACACCTTACCCTCCATGCTGCACAGGGGTGGTGACACCACCAGCATTGGCATGATGTTGGCACTAAAAGCCTGCCAAACCAAGGATCAGATGCACTGCTGGGTGGTTGACAAGCAGCAGTACTCAGAGGTATGTGTCCCCTTGTCCCAGTTGCTGAAAACAAAACTTGCCCCAAAACATTTCCTGTGCAGCTTGAAGAGGCTGCAACCAGAGCAAACGTCTATGTTCAAAATACAAAAGGGTAAAGTTTGTGATTTTTTAAAAAAAAATTTTAGATTTTTTTTTTTTGTTTGGGGTTTGGGGGGTTATTTTGTTTTGGTTTTGTTTTTTTTTTTTTTAGTTTTTAGACCTTACTGAAGACAGGAGTGTGCTTCTCTGGATTTTTTTACTTCACCTGCAATTATATGTCTCAGTCATTTGTGTTAATCAACCAAAGTTCTCTACAGACTTTATTTTTGTATAATATTCATTTTATAACTTTTTACAAAAATAAAACTCATTTCTATTGTTACCTGATTGTCGCTTCCCCATTGTACCACTTCCAAGTGGCAGTGTTGCCAGTTCTCAACCTGCATGAGGCAATGCTGAGGAGCCAGCAAGTCCTCTACAAAGTGGAGCACTCCTCACCAACACCTTTAGTGTGTATCACAGATGTCTGTAGCTTCTTAGCAGAACATAACATTGATGGGTGACTGCAATAACTGACTTGAAAATGCATGGCAAGCAGTGACAGTAATCCACACCGTGGCAGGCTTGAAGCCTGGGCTTACCCAAGCTGTTCCTTGCCCACACAGGGTTGCAGTGTCCCTGTGGTGGCCCTTGGCTATGCATGGCCACAATTCCTGCGCTTAGAGGATATTTGCATTTTGCATTGCTAATCTGGGCATTACCTAAACTGGACTAAATTCCATCCACTTTGGCAGGTTTTTTTTTCTTTATCTTTAAACAGGAAAATAAAACTTGAGGAATTTACTTTTCCATCACCATTATGGAAAAGATGAGGACAGGTTTTGTGGCTATGGCCAGCAACATTTTCTCAACTGTTTTGTGTTAAGTGCTTCAGTTCCCATCACAGAGCCCATAAATGCACACAGACTTGCAGGTTTCAACACTGGACTCTGTACTCCTCAGACTGCTACATAGAGGAAGAGGGAATATCTGAGCAGTGAGCCAGAGAGCAGGAGATCAAACACTTTTAATGTGCAGCATATGGATGCCTTGGTTTCATTTGTGCTGATGGGGGCCATGCACGCAGCTCTATCCCAGCTGCTGGAATGGGAAGCAAAGCTCACAAGCCCTGCCTTTGAAGCACACGGTATAGGCATTCCTCCTCGCATGCCACTGCCTCTGCTCCTTGCAGCAGAAGCCCATCCACCACAAGCACACATGAAGTGTTTGGCATGGAAATGACTTGCAGCTTCACATTTAGAGGAGATGGTGCACTTTCCCAAAAGCTGGAGGGAGGATCTACGTGAAACACAGCTGCGAGGTGCTCTGAAGTTTAATCTCTGATCTTACAGTCCAAACCTTCTGTCTGCTCCTACACGGATGGGGAAGCACAAAGCCAATGCACAAGTCTTGCTTGCCTTATCAGAGTCTTTGGCTGGGCCAAATAACAGGTGGCAGGAGCAGTACTGCTTGCATGGAACTGTTTCACCCTCCATTCCCAACCTTCCTGGTGAGGATAATATTGGAGAGAGCAGATGGGGCTTTGCTATTGCAACTCTAGGCTCACCACTGCTGGGTTGGCATCTTCAAGCTCCTTTTCTGGTTAAAGTGAGACTTGTGGTATTTTCCTGGCACCCTGCATGCCTTAAAGCAGCTTGAAACCTTCAGCTGGCAGATTGTGTAAAAGATTTCAAAAAGGACTTAAACTTTCATTTGTTGCTCAGTAGTGCCAGCACTGAGACCAACATTATGCTGCTGCTTGTGTAGCAAGGACAGCACTACCCTGGGTCCCTTCCGGAAAGATAAGGTATGTCCCAAACTAGGTAAATTTTTTACAAGGGAGAGGATGATCCAAATACCATAATTATTTACACTTGCTCAACACTACAATCAGGGGGACATGAAAAGTTTTATTACTTGACATCTTAATAATGATTTTTTTCTTTTTTGATTTTGCCTTGGATTTTCTTGTTGGCATTGTGCTACAAGACAAAAATGGCTGGCTAGAGATTTGGGACAAATTAGCAATACCTAAGGAAAAACCAGGTATTTTTCAAGGAGGACTGATTTAGTGATGCAATTTGGAAGTCTGACCCACAGTGGATCCCCTCCAGCAGAAGGGATTGCAGCCATGTGCATTCCACAGGCAGTGTCACCTACAGACCGGGCATCAGGAAAGGAACTCTCAGAACAGCAGGTCCTTCTGCCAGCTCTCCAGGCTCATCATCCCACAGTGGTCTGGTGCTGCTTGTCTCAACACAAAGAGGATGAAATAGGCAAAACCATATTTGATTTTGGGTTGTTTCATCCCTTCCCTCAGACCAGGAGAAAGGACAAAAGCAGCCAGTGCCTCCGTCTGGAGCAGCACAGGAGGAAACCAGAAGCAACCTCAGTCCTTGCAATCTGGATGGCTAAACAAAAATACAGAGGAAAATATCAGGATGAGGAAAACAAATGGAGCTGACACATTGTATAAATAGGTCTTCAAATGTCGTGCATGGCTGGAACAAAGATGTTTTGTTCCAAAGCAAGAGACAGCTTGAAATGGCTCAGTAATACACTTTGAGAAGTTTGCTTATTTGGAACAGAGCTCTTCTAATGAAAAGGTTAATTGTGTTGCAATGGAAAAGAAAAAAGGCACAGCAGAGGCCAGGCCTGCACTCCTCACCCTAACAAAATTTCCCACTGGCTCAAAGTGAAGATTTTCTATTGCAAACATCACAGGACGGAAGTACTAACATTCCAATAAATTATACAGTAGGTATATTCATGGGTCAATAAGAACAGCTAAATAAACCATATATTCCAGCAGCATTAATCCTGTTGGCTTTCAGACAAGTCACAGCAGCACCCAGTGAGAGAAACATGGTGCTCAGCTCAGCCTAATGCAGGGAGTTTTCCTTGGGCAGGCACCAAGCACCAGTACTCAAGGTCAGGACTGAGACATCTTCACTTGCCATGGGCTTTTCCTTTTGAAACCACAGCATTTCATTCCCTTTCCCCAAAAAGATTCACTCACAAATGAAGTGTAGAAATGGCAAATAACACAATGGGCTTTTGAAGGCTGCAAAGGGCTCCTCTAATTGCCCACAGGGCTGTTGCTTTGTCTGTAACTTCTCCAGCTTTTGGACAGCAATCTGAGCCCTTCTACATGTGGAAGTTTTCTTCCCTCTGCCCGAATCCTTTGGTTTCCTGTCTGCTGGCACACTGGATAAGGAAAGCTTCCTTCTCTGTCACCCACAAACATCAGCCCCCAGTACAGAGTTGTACACCTTATCCCTAGGTGGTTCTGGCAGATCTAAAGCCATGGCAGATCCTCACCAGTGCTACTCCACTGACTGTTGTGGAGTTACTCCACTGACTGTTGTGGAGTTACTCCACTTTCATAGGAATGTCATCATCATCATGGCTGTAAATAAGTACATAAAGGCTGTACATGTACAATTTAGACTGTTCATGTACAATTAGAAAGACTGCATCCTTGTACAATCCCCATAGTCTTCTATTTCTGTTTCATAGGATCATAGAACAGTTTGGGTTGGAAAGGACCCTAAAGATGATCTTGTGCCAGCCCTTCTACCGTGAGCAGGGATGTTTTTCACTAGGTCAGGTTGCTCAGAGCAAAATCTAAGGTGTCCTTAAACACTTCCAGGCATGCAATATCACCAACTTCCCTGGGCAATCACTAGCCTCACATTTATGAATTTCTCCATAAGTCTACCAGCTTTTCCTATCACTGCATATGCTTGCAAAAAGTCCCTCTCCAGCTCTCCTGTAAGCTTTTAGGTACCCTTTATATACTGGAGGGCTGCTCTAAGGTCTCCCTAGAGCCTTCTCTTCTCCTGCCTTAACAACCCCAATGCTCTCAGCCTGTCCTCATAGGAGAGGTACTCCAGCCCTCTGATCATCTTCATGTGTTCTGGGATTTCCAGAGCTTTAACGTGTTTTGTGTTGCTAATTCCTCTTTTTTCCCACTGGCACTCACCCACAGCTTTCTCCACTTTGACTGTCTCATGACTCCCATATTAATCTCTGGCTTCACAGATGTTGTAAACATGTCCTCTAATTCTTATTTCAGATTAAAATCATTCCCCTCTAAGATCCAACCAGAGGTCAATAGGCACTTTTTAGCATACAGTGTTATTTCTAACAGCAGTTTCAGTCTGTGGATGGAACATTTCCTTTAAAAAACTCACAGCTTAGAGATCAGTTTTGGACAACTCTGTATTTTGAAAGATACAGAGACTCCTTTTTTGCAGGACTGGGCAGGTTCTCTGGGGGTCAAAGTGGCTGCACAGTCAGGGTAGGATGAAGATCTGTTGGTACTACATCTCTCTCAGTGTCTCTCAGCTGAGAAATGAAGGAGTAGAATAAAAAAGCAAACTGGGAGTGGTGTTTTCCCTGAGAACCCCACCCCAGATCCAACAATTTGCAGTTCAGAACATTCTGAGCCAGATGTTTTATCGCTGTCCAACAGCCTTTGGCAGGTCTGTCTTGCTGGGAAGGTACCCAATATCCTCCTCTGTGAATAAGAACTCCCCTGAACTCTGGGGCAATTTAATTCCATGCAATGCAAGCAAGAGGTTCTCTGCTGGCACTGAAACTCCATTTCAACAGTTGCCTACTCATTCCTGTGTCCTGAAGAGTTGCCAGATCTCCTCCACCTTCGTAGTTCATGTGGATCTGTCCAATCTGAGGAGCCCTTGTATATCTCATCATCTGTGTCTTTTCTCTCTCTTCCAACTGGACCACATTTCTCTGGAGAGGAAGATGCCCCCAATAGGATGCTGGATAGGAGCAAAGCCTGGATTTCCACAGAGGCCCATCAATAGTTTCTTTTTTGTCTTCAGTTCTGTTTCCAAGAATTCCTTTCAGGTGCTGGGCGGGGAACTCATCAGAAACATGACTCCAGTGGCAACATGCTGCATGTGTCCTTTTGGGAATCCCCTTTATTTAACACAGATCTCTTGCCAGCTATCAGGTCTGAACCTGACTAACTCCAATTGTATTGGTCTACACAAGATATCATGTGGCAGCCAATATAAAATAAAATTTCTTTTTACTGAGGTGTAACCATTGTGTGCAGTCACTGAGAAGCCAGCGGGCATTGCCCCAGGGCTGGGTCACGGTGTCATGCCAACAGACAGCCACCTCCCAGAGCTGTCCATGTCTAGAGACCTCAAGTCTCCAGGTCTGAGGCACACACAGTGACTTAGGAACATGTCTTGTCACATTGCACACAGGAAGGTAAAGGGATCTTGTCCTCTGGGAGTTACCCAGAGGGCTGCCTTGAATCAAAAATCATTATAGACAATGAATTGGACCTTCCTGAAAACAGTAATTACTGGAGGAAAGGATATGGCAGTAGCTTAAGGACAAGCAACAGTGACCTATTGCCGCAGCACACAAGGAGTGCAGGGAGAAGCCAAAATATGTCACAGGTCACTTGTCCCCAAGCTGAGATCATCAGTGGAAAAGGGTTTCTGTCAGGCAAGAAAACAACTGGGTCAATGCAAAAATGTACCCAAAAGGGAAAGTTTCTGCATCTTTCCATAGACCGGGTGCCTACCACAGGGAATAAACGAAGGCAGTGCAAGGGGCAGTTTGGGAGGAGCTGAAGAAAGGCCTGCAGCAGATTTTTTTTTTTGCTGTTTATCTAGGACATCAAATTCTGCTTACAGCACATGTTTTCCTGTCAAGGATATCTGGTTTCATTTCAGCTGCAAATGAAATGTGAATCTCATTTAAAAACTCAGAGCAAGTCAGTGATAACAAGGCATTTTTGCAAGGGCTATGGAAACCTCCCTTTCTGATTCTGACTACTCACTAATGTTCTCCAAAATCTCAAAATTTTTCCATTATTCTATTAAGAAAGGCTTGGTAGCACTTTAGGCTGATTTCCTAGTTTTAGTAGCAGGTGACTATTACAGGACAATGCAGATAAATGCCAGTAGTAGACGGCATTTTTTATTTGATTGTGAATGAGTCCATATTACGCACTAGGTTGAACCACAGAAGCACCTTTGTATCATATCTTCTTTTTGGGATAGCTGCTCTGGGAAGATTGTTTTAAATACCTTTGTTCTTTTAGAATAGATGTGATGTTGGCCATATCTAATGTAAACAAATCTCATACTTTTTTTTTTATATGACATTGGTAACATGACATGACATTTCCTTACATGACACGCTTTTTTGCAGGAGGTGAAATAATAAACAGCCTGAAATTGTTTCCACATCATCTGAAGGATAAATGAAAAACAGGAGTGTCCAGAGTTGAGGCCACAACAGCATCATTGTATTTAGGTCATGACAGTTCCTTAAAAGTTTCATGTATTTGTTTAACCTGTTTCATGATAAACTATAATTCTCCCACATCTTCTTTAATAATTGCAGACTCAAAAGTGTAATTTAAAAGTACATTGTGCAGAGATTTTTAAATAATTATGATAAAGCCTTGATTAAAAAAGGTGATCCCACATGGTCTTAGTCATGCTTATGCACCTCTTCCAATGTTATAGCTCAGGAAATAGAATGGCTACTAAATGTGTAGTTTTATGGCTGAGTCTGCTCTCTGGTGCTCATTTAATCGTGTTTTATTGTCAACTATTATCAAACTGTCAAGCATTGGTCCTTATATACTTTCTGTAACACACATCCCCCTAGCCCCACTCATCATTTAGTACTATTGTCTTTTCTTTAGCCTGTTGATGACATTTATAGATGGTTTTCACCAAGAAATAGCACATTTTTAAAACAGGACCTCTTTTTCACTTTTTAGTGCTTTGGCTCAGTGATTTCTCACATGCTAGAAATGGCCCAGCTGATGTCTTGATCTTTATATCCATCCCCATCCAAGAAACATAAGCAGCAGTTAAAATTCAGTGTAGTGATTCTGCCTTTCTTCGGGAGCCTCCATGGAAAACTCCTTTCCTGCTCTGCTCAGGAACACAAACGCAGATGCTGCACATGCTGCGGTTCACCAGCCTCTGACACCCTCCCTGAGCACAGACACGGTAACCATGGGCAACGAGGCCAATACAGGGCAGAAATGCAAACATTTGTCCACATTAACACCTATCAGAACACCACCAGAACACTGCAAACTGCTGCTATGTAAATGTGTAGTGGCTTCCACTGTGCACAGGATTTACTGATGCAACGGGGCTGTGTCCATACAAAGTCCAGAATAGAATAGAAAGAATATTTTCCATTGCAAGGGATGTATAAAGATCATCTAGTCCAACTGACCAACCCTTTCAGGCCTGACCAAGCCAAGTAAGTCCTCTCAGTCACATCCAAGGAATAGCACACAAGGATCAGGGGGAGCACGCCAGTGCAGTGGTTACCACCCTCATTCACACCTGCAGCGATTCACATCTGTTTAGGAAGAGGAAACAAGTAACTACTCTGCGTCTTGGACTTTCATGCATTTCCATATACAAATATTTTCAGAACGGTGAAGATTGACTGTTTTTCCTACCATTTTTCAAACTCAGCAGTTCATTTCTCCATCACAAGTCAGCTCAGCAAAACGGAAACCTTTTGTGGTAACTCCTCCATTCAGCCAACGCTTCCTACGGCAAGCAATGAAGAGAGCTCAGCTCACCTCTCCCATGGATCCCACTCAGCATGTCAGGCTGTACAGCTAAGCTGAAACAAAGTGCTCTGGCATTGTACGCAAGTATCCCACGAGGTCTTTAAAGAAATCCTTAGCTACTCACTTCTGGCACTGCACTCCCAACACTGATCTGCAATTATGTTGTGTCTATCCTGATAAAGTCCTGTGATCAGCCAGCTGATGAGATGCTAAGCAGGGCATACACATACACACTTCCTGGGACAAGGGGAAACTGAAAACAAAGGTGAATAGGCCACTCCTTTCTGATAACTAAGGACTACAGAACCCTCCTGCTAAAGATGAGATAGGACCATTCTCACATCATCAGTTTAAAAGGAACAAAACTCCTGGGAAAGACAGTCCTAAAACTGCATTAAATCACACAGTTTTAGTTTTATCACCCATGTACTTTTTAAGTGTTCCCCAAAGGCCTAACTCTTGCTCTACTCTGCTGTGTTGCCAAAACTGCTCAGCAAACGGGATGGGTGAGAGTGCAGGGAGAAAGCAGAAAGGTGCTTGAAGCAGGGAGGCTGGGCTGCAATACCACTATTTCAATCCAGCTGAAAAAACCACTTTTTTTAAGATCTTATAGAGAGCAAAGCATGTGTGTGTTTCCCAACCTCGGCAGGAGTCTGGATGAGAGGAGCCCATTTCAGTTCTGGAGCCTTGCACATCAGCTTTGCAGATTTGCCAGCTCCCCCTGCAAGATGGCCTGCAACATGTGTACGCATGGTATCTGGCAACAATAATTCAGTGAAAATGAAAAATGCTTCTCATTCATTGCAAACAAATGGGTACAGTGCAATACCAGACAAACTTTCCCAAAGCAGGCAGCTTTCTGGATTAAAAAAGAACAGAGTGAAAAAAAGTGTGGGGCCTGGAGGACCCCTGACAGGAAATGCGTGGGAATGGTTACTTCAAAGAGGGGAATAGATATCTAGGAAAAGAGCAAGTTCCCAAATGCAGCCTTTGCTTTCTGGTCTGGGAAAGCCAAGCTGTTCCCGTGGCCAGCAGGGACGGTCACATGTGCACTGCCAGGGCTGCAAACCGTGGCCACCATCAGTGCTCCGCTCATTGCTTATCACCAAGTTACCCCAAAACAACACTTCTGGCATTCAAAAGCCCAGTCTCTGCAAGTCTGGGCATCTTCTGAGAAATAAACAGACTTTCGTTTACTGCCAGGTTTCTTCCTTTGTAAAGTTTGTGATACCAGCACTCAAGGCCACTGGAAGAAAAAAACCCATGGAGAAACCTTAGAGGACAGTCCCAAAGCTCATCTAGACAGGGATGTTCCCAATGAAGACATCTGAGCCATGACAAAGGGTAACTGTAGACACTGCTCAGGGCCACATGGCCACAGAAATTTTAGGGAAACCAAATTGTCTGTCTCTCCATCTACACCTTTACTTTATGGTCCTCCTCAGTCTTCACTGATAGAAAACTGGCAGAAAAAAGCCCAGCAACTAGGTGGAAAAATATGTAGCATACGTACCACTCCTAAGCATGAAAAAGCTACAGCACTCAACATAGGTGAGCAAATAAATCCCCTTTAACAAAAATATGACAGGAAATTTTATTTGGATTGTATCTGGTGTGAAAGTTAAGGCTCATTATTATGTGCAGATAAAATTCAATTCTCACTTTACCTCTGGCATACCTGTATTTATTTTTATATGTCAATAATGTATACAGCACAGCATCCATAATTTGTATTAGCAATAGGACCTAAAGGCAAACTTAACCAATTTCATAGCAACAATCAAATGCTAAGATTGATTGCTCATCTGATCTCTCTGAATCAATCATAAACCTATACAGTCATTGTAGCATTTCTATCGTCATTGGTTTAAAAGTTACGATGGGCTTTCCTGAAGATTTACAGGGAATAACAGCTGGTGGCCCCTCCACCTGGGACTCTAGACGGGAGAGGTCTGGTTGAGAGTTGTTTTGCTTTCCCTTATAAAAGCTCTGTTGTGTTTACCTCACTGAAGTTTAACTTGGCTATGATTTCACGAGTCCTGAATTCATGCAGCCCCTTGGCCAAGCCATAGAATAGCGACTCAATAAAGATGAGTGACATCATTAACCCAATACAGTAGCTATTCAGATGTACGCTGTGGTCTCCTTACATAATCACCTAATTTTAGCTACTGAGAGAGCCACATACAGTGCCACAGTGTATTATGAGCTCTGAATAACTGCCTAATATCCAGATGCTTTTTCCAAGGTTATTTTATTTCCCTGTTTTTTAACATTATTTCCTTACACAAATCTCTAGGTGCTATTTTCCCCTAAGTGAACTCTGTCTTCAAAACACTTTAAAGCTTCTGCTGCTCCTGAACACTTAGACACATCATTAGCTGGTCATGGCAGTTGTAATGGTGCTCATGGCACTACTATAGGCCAGGACCCTGGGATTTTATAATGACTGTCAACAAGAAAAGCCCTAGAAAACAGTAAGTTGATACAAGCCTTAATTCAAGCACCAGACACACGCATGCTCAACTGAAACCACTTGGTTTGCTAAAAGTAGCTGGGTTTTTGCAGTTTTACAAAACATGTATGAAAATACGTTTTAAACAAGACATATTTGGGGCCAAGGAGGTTTTTTGCCACATGCTAAAACTGTAGCATCTGCAAGCCCTCTTCCTTGACATCTATTAACAGCAAAAAGGTGCATATTTAATGTCATTTATTGGTACAACCTCCAGATACAAGTTAAATGTGGTAGCTTAGACATGCTAGCAGTAGTGCTGGAAATCCCATAGATGGATATTCCACTTTGGAAAAACAGGAAAGCAGGGCTTTCATTGCTGGAATCCCAGGCATGATGTGCACTCAGGCACTGTGCACACCTTCCTAGTAAGTTGCATATTATGCACGCTGCACACACAGACTTCACAGATCCCACCACATACAAACCCAGTGGTCCTATGTCATCCAATTTACCTTTCTTTGGAATTTTGTCTGACATTTTTGCACAACTATGTTCTAGAAATGAGAAGTGTAGCTTCAAAGTCCTCTCTGTTTCTGTAGTCTAAATGACTTAACACCTTAGATCTCAGAAGTTCTAATTGCTAATTGCTCAGAAGTTCCTCTGCCTGTAGGAACTTATTGAAAAGAGGCTGATGGTTATTTTTTCCACTTTTGGAAAAGAGACTCTCTGTAGTGTTCATACCAAGACAATTTATTATGGACTATGCAGAAGGAGATGCTGATTCACATGTTACTATCCCCAAACCAGAGTTCTGCTAATCCCCTCCCATCTTCATACTGGACATTTGACTTTTGCTCTCAGCACACTCTCCATCACTGCTGCCCAGCGTTGTTCTCCAGCCAGGAGAGCTGGCAGCTGGTCCCTGTCCCTTGTGTAATCAACTAGCTCACCTCAGAGATATGCTTGCATTGTGCTGGTGCAGACTCACTTCTTCCATTTTGCAGCACTACGATCTGCAGACAGAACTCTGGCCTGACTTTCTGTCCAGTTAAAACTAGTGTCTTTGTGACAATTTCTGGAAAAACAAACATGGTAAAACCCAAGGCAACATCCTCTGTTGGCTTAAGTCTTGGGAGCTCCTTGGCATTCATTGCCATTAGCAGAAGTGCTGGCTCCTGAATTCCAGTTTGCCCTGCATTACTGGCACAGTATTTTTGATTGTGGGGTGAAACAAATGGCGTTAATGTTGGGAGCTGAATGTTACCCTGCAGAGAACAACTAGCCCAGCACAGCCCTTCCCTTGCCCCTCCCACGCACCAACACTGACTCTATATCTAATGATGCCATGGTAATTAACCATGAAAATTCTCCATATGGTAAATATCGACTGGAAAAACATCTGGTAAAAAAGTTGCATTTAATCACTATATTAAACCAAAGTCTGACTGTGCAGAAGTATGGAGTGAAACAAACAGGAATGCTGATCTTGCCCTGGGACAAGGAAGACAGCCTAGCTGTCCCACTGGGGTCCTATTTGTTTGCCTAGGCATTTATAAACAGCATAAGAGAAATAGCAAGGTTTGATTCTGCCCAGACTGTTGGAGTGCAGCCCCTGTATCCACTCTGGCAGTCAGAGGGCCCTATGTTTGAGATTCTGAACATTTCTTAATTAAAAAACCCTGGTTCCCAAGCAGTGTAGTATGAGTCAGTAATAAACATCATCAACATGGAGACTGGGCTGTAGAGAGCTGGAGCAGCACCCTTGTTTCCCAAGGGAAGGGCAATGTTCCTCAGCTGAGCACAGGGAACAGCGCACCTGGAGAAGCAAATTAAGGAGCAGAGTGAAGGCAGAAATGCACAAACCAGAATTAAGCAACATCAGCTGGGGCGTATTTCCAAAGGAACCTTTTAATCCTGAGTTACCAGGATGATATGCCCACAGCCTGAAGGATTCAGATTCTCATGGCAACAAAATGGCTACTGATGCAAATTCACAGCACTGTTTGTAACTGAGTTTCAGGCACAAACCCACAAAAGTCAGATTACAAACACAAGGTAAGAGTAATTCCCTGTTCCAGAAAGGTGGCTTGCAGACTTCTCTGCAGTAGAGATATGCTGGTAAAGAGCACCAAAGGGACACTCAAACAGCTAAACTATATTCCTAGATCTGCGACCAATCTGACTCATTAACTCTCTGAATCTTGTATTTCTGTTTCTTCAATCCTGCCACAATAGTTGTTTTTCCCATTTAGATTCTTAAAGCAGATAATTACCTCTCTGATGATAAGTTTGAGAAGAACCTAATAGAATAAAAGTCTGAACTTGAAAAAGCAGTCATGTAGCAAAGCAAAAAGGAAAGGTGGGAAGTGGGGATACTCTCGAGAATTCCACTAAATTACTTCCCTTCACCCCCTTCCTCCCCCCCACCAAAGAAAAACATTTAACTACTCTTACAGAACTGTTTAAACTCTACTGTATGCTAGAGTAGAACAGTATGATGGGCAGTAAAACAGAAAGAATATATACCACTCTGGCATTTATATAATTTCCAGAACTTGAGCTCCCTTGAGCTAGTAAAAATTAACACAGGAATCCTACAAACTGGCACTTTTTATAGAGCTTGTACCAAAAAGATACCACCTTGCAAGCAGCAAAACCGACCACTATATTTGGGAATGTGATAGTTGTCATCTTTATTGAAAGCTTCTTCTGTCTTCTTTCTTGCATTACAGGACAATTTTGCAATGTTTTTGGATTATGTTACAGAGCCTTGAAAATTGGCATGTTTATTTTTTAATGACCATTGGCTGTGACTTATGTGTGTGCATCATCCTCTTCCCTCATCTTCATCATACAACTGGCCTGGAGTGCCCATCTGTAAGTCCCACCTCTCCCAGAAAGGTTTCCCAAAAAAGTGTCAGTGCAATAGTATCCCATAAATCTGAACTTCACAATGAAGAATAATTAAAAGTGGGTGCCTCAACTGTGGGGAAAGTATCACTGAGAAGAAAATTGTCAGCACCATGCAAGTCTAACCCTCTGCACTCTATTTTTTCTTTTTCCATTGGCTCTCTGGGCTAATCCAGTACATTGTTCCATTCTCAAAGGGTTAATATCAGTGTTTTGCCTAAGCACCCCAACTGGCCCAAGGGAGGCTCATGTCCCTCTGACTAAAAAACTTACCGCAGATTCTTCCACTTGTTCCTTCACTGGCTGTGACCCTGATTACATGGACAGCTGCATTTCTCTCCTGTATTTCACCCAAGACACTGCTTTAAATAAGGTGAACACTCCCCAAGACAAGTGCTCATCCACACAGTAATCTACCACTTGAGATAAGTAGCATGTTACTTCTTGGGCATAAGTGTCTGTATACCATGTCCCCATAAATAAAAGAAACCACATATGTACACATACCTGTGTATATGAACAGTTGCCACATTAATGACAACTTGTCCTCAGTTACTTTAGCAGGTGATATGCAAGACGATTACGGTTGGAACCGTCAGGTTTAGTCATATATTTTTTGTCAGTGTAACACAGAACACTCCTTTCAGAATAATTTTCAAGGCAATCCTTAGCATTCAAAGATAATCTGTCTTGTGGTAGTCACTGCAGGAGGAGGAAGACCCTTCTGTCAATCAGGAGCCTGCTGCACTGGCATTGTCCAAACACAAAATTTTACAAGGATCATGGATCTGGAAATTAAGCACGGCTTGTTTAGCAAATTAGAAATGCAGGCACTATTTTCCACCATGCTACATATGGACAATTTATAATGGGCTTGTGAGGTGGTTTTGGCTGGAGTTAGTTTTCTTGACAGTGGCTAGTATGGGACTGTGTTTTGGATTTGTGTAGAACACAGGGTTGAGAATATAAAGATGGTTTTGTTATTATTGAGCAAAGGCCTTTTCTGCTTTTCATACTGCTGTGCTGGTGAGGAAGTTGGGGGTGCCTGGGAAACAGGGAGGAGACACAGCCAGGACAGGTAACCCCAAATGATCAAAGGCATATTCCATATTGTATGATATCATGCTCAGTATATAAAATGGAGGGAAGAAAGAATGAGGAAGGAGGGGACAATTGGAGTGATGATGTTTGTCTTCCCAAGTCACTTTACAGATGATGGGGCCCCATTCTTCTGGAGATGGCTGAACACCTGGCTGCCCATGGAAGCAGGGAATTAATTCCTTGTGTTGCTCTGCCTGTGTGGACAGCTTTTGCTTTCCCTATTAAACTGCCTTTATCTCAACCCATGAGTTTTTTAGCTTTTACCCTCTGACTCTCCCCCTCAAGTTCTACTGGTGGGGAAATGAATGACTGGCTGTGTGGGGCTTGGTTGGTGGCTGAGGTTAAACCACAGCAGCTGGCAAGTCCCATATCAGGCTTATTTTTTCATTACTGCATTTCCTTCAAATCTCTATACATAGTTACATGGGGGCTGATGGTGCAGGGTGGGGTGGAGGAAAAGATCAAATCCCCAAATGTTTAAAGGTTGTGTTTGAAAGGGGAAAATATGTGTCCTAATTCAACATTCACAAGAAACTCTACACGAGAGGACCTGAAGCACATCTATATGGGTAGAAGAGTAACTGGGAAAAGATCAGCAGAATTGCTTTCTGAAATGTGAACATTTCTAAACTAGAGACTCTTCCTGCAACATCCTTTGAAACTCTAGGATTTTAAAGATGCAAACAGCTGCAGTGACAAGCAGGAGAAAGAAAGTAGTTTTTTAAAGCTGATGGGAGACGAAAGTTTGCCTCTCAGACAGCTAAATTTGCAGAACTGCAAACAGAAAGAAGCACTCTTGATTTGCAGTACACATGATATCAGATTCAGGTGCTCACAAAAGGAGATGCCTCTGTGCTGTATTCACCAAGCTGTTTTCAGAGGAAAGCCACTTCATCACTTCTCTTCTCCTCAGTGGCTGTGAGACAGAAGGTGCTATGCTGTCAGCCCAGGTGTCACTGAAGCTGCTCAGTTGGGGAGCAATCCTTTTGGTGAAAGTTCCACATGCATGTTTTTGTCTGCCCTGTCAGAGGAAACACAGAAACACAAACCGCCATTCACCAGCTCTGGTGTAGCTGGGAGTCATCCCACCACTGAGAAAAATATAATCTGCATTTTGAATAATCATTTTCCAGATGTATTATTTTGTGTTTGTCAGAGTGATTCCTTGTTATTTCCTGCTTCTCTTTTTTCAATGGTGTTTGCAGTATTCTTCTGTAGCATCTGTTAATTTCATTAACATACTGTTTAATGATCTTGAAGATGGTAGCTTAATGGGATGTTACACAAAACCGGACATGAATTCCCTATTCCTGCAGCATCCCACCTCTTGCCTCCCACTCATCTCTGTGCCCTGTTATTTATCATGACCTGCTTCCTCATCCACTGCAACAGCTCTCACTGTGTTTGTATGCCATACCATTTTCAGGTGAAAACTTCTGAGCCACTGGGCATTAGCTCCTTAGTCTGGGTTTGCTTCTGGTTTTCCTTTGACTGCTATATTGTGCCTTTAAGGATTGAATTAAATTTGTCTGAGTTGTTACAGTAAGAACAGTTTTGCCCTAATTCTGTGATGCACTAAGTAAGACATGGGGACATGCCTACAGACATTTCATTGTTAAAATTGCAGGGGTATTATTGTAAGAAACGAAGTACTTCATGTTCTCAAAAAAAGCTAATTTAAATTTTAAAAAAAACCTATTAACTCAGCCACAATTAATTCAAATATGTATCAAGACATCAAAATTATTCTTCGAATAATCAAGGAGATCTTACTGGAAAATGCCATTAAACCTTAGAGCCATTGATGATAACACTGATTGCAAAGACTGTTTTGAAGAAGCTGATCTCTCTATTTAGAGTTTGCCTCTACCTAGTCAGATAATTTTAAATGAAGATTCAACAGCAAACTACACCAGCTTGCTCATAAAAGGGACCCTTTGTTGATGCTCCAAGTCACAGTATTAGAAAATCTGACATTTGTTTTCTAAGACATGTATTTCATTAGAATTTCATGCAGACTCTGAATTTAAGTCCTTTGCTTGCATAACCATTGCAAACTTAGATTTCGCTGTGCTAGAGGGATGCCAAGTGACAATGGAAGGGAATAATACAGAAAGAGGATAATCCCCAGCTGGCTTAGAATGGCTGCACTACAACTTATACAATGTCACAAAAATAAATACTACTACTACAGCAGAAGTATGCATAAAAAGACAGTCAAAACTGTTATACACACAGGATTCAGCAGGTACCCCATCTTGCCTACCTGCCATCCCTCTGGGTCCAAAGCTGATGGCTTGAGTCTGAGGGACAATGGAGGAGAGTGACACATTGTGTTACACATGCATGTGGATTTGACGGATTAACTATTCAGTGGATGAGGAACTGGCTGGATGCATACAGCCAGGAGTTGTGGTCAGTGGCTCTATGTCCAGGCTGGTGATGGGTGGTATCCCTCAGGGCTCTGTATTGGGACTGGTGCACTTCAGTATCTTCATCAAAGGCAGACAGTGAGATTGGGAGCACCCTTACCAAGTCTGCACATGACATGAAGCTAAGTGGTTCAGCTGACACAACAGAAGGATAGGATGGCATTCCAAGGATCTTGGAAAACTTGAGAAGTGGGCCCATGGGAACCTCATGAAGTTCAACAAGTCGCACCTGGGTTGGGGCAATCCCAGGCATGAATACAGACTGCAAGAAAAGGTCACCGAGAGCAGCCTTGAAGGACTTGAGGTCTCTGATGGACACAACATGGCAGCTTAGAGAGCCAGCTAAGTCCTGGGCTGCATCCAAAGCAGTGTGAGCAGCAGGTTGAGAGAGGTGACTCAGCCCCTCTATTCTGCTCTGGTGAGACCTCACCTGGAGCTCTGCATCCAGCTCTGGGGTCACCAACAAAGACAGACATGAAACTGTTTGAGCAGGTCCAGAGGAGGCCATAAATAAGTTCACAGGGCTGGAGCACCTCTCCTGTGAAGGCAAAGAGAGATGGGGTTGTTCAGCCTGGAAAAGAGAAGGCACCAGGGAGACCACAGAGGAGTCTTTCAGTACCTTAAGGGGGCCTGTGAAATAGAAAGGATAGAGCAACAAGACAAGAGACAATGGTTTTAGACTGAAAGAAGGTGGGTTTAGATTAATGTTAGAAAGAAAATCTTTACTGTGAGGGTGTTGATGCACTGGAATAGGTTGCCCAGACAAGTGGTTACCCTGTCCCTGAAGGAGTTTGAGGCCAGGCTGGATGGGGCTCTGAGCACCTTAGTCTACTGAATGGCATCCCTGTCCATAGCAGTGGCACTGGAACTAGAAAATCCTTAAGGTCCCTCCCAACCCAAATTACACAATTTTATGAAGATCAGCACAAAGGACAAAAATCTAAAAGAATAATCCATAGCCCCTAGATGGTGAATTGGCTGGGCAGCAGCTTTCCAGTGCAAGCTCTGGAACTTGAGTGGGATTAGGACTTGTGAGGAAAGGGTTATCAATTTGCAGTATATGCCTTAAGCAAGTGCTGGGTGTGGAAACTTGTTACAGAAAACTTCAAGGGTGCCCCTTCTGGCCTTGCAGCGGGCAGGACTGACATTGATATTTTCAGGGCAACATTCAAATATTATATAACAAGTGCAAGTGTAAGAAGTAAGGTCACAAACAGGACTCTTGATTTTGGGGGTACTTGCTTTGTAGGACCCCCAGAGCAGACCCCCAATGACTGTCATATTAAGACCCGAGCATGTGCAGTGGAGAAACCACTCCGACCTTACTCACCTGCCATGTTAATGAGGGACTGTATAAAAGTAACTCAGGGAGCGAATCAGGTGGCACTCCACCAACACAGAGAAATCCAGCGCACCGCAGAACCAACAGGACACATGGGATTCACAGGGGTGAGCATTGTCTGTTTGCACCCTCTCTGTCCTTCTCTCTATTTCTTATACACCCAATGTTACCAAATAAACTTGGTATCACTAAACAGCCATTTGGTCTCATTTGCACCTTACTTTGGGCAAAGGACTTCAACACTGAATCATGAATCCTGGACAGGAACACAAACCTGTTTGGCCAAACTGCAGAGAAAAAAGTGATTGTAACAAGACAAGCAAGTATTTTTCCTGTTTACTCAGTAGTGCTAAAAAAGTAGCTTAACCTGAAACGCTGTGTAAAATGTGGAGGGTGCACTTCAAGAAATAATGAGAAAGCAAGTAACTGATGTGTGGGGTGATGGCCCCTGATAAGGCCTGATGGGTTGAAGGAGATGTCTCAGCCCCCTGCAGGGATGCTCCTGGCCGAGGACAAGGGCTTTCAAACTGATAAGATTAACACAGGGTGGAGTGTTGTTTGAGGAATGACATGGCCTCCCTTTGTGATATCTTCTATAGCCACTCAAGGAGCCACCTCCCCTCAGGCATCTGCATCACCATCACCCCCCAACAGATTGACTTTCAGCCACACAAACCACATGAAAAGAAAAAAAAAAAGGTATAAAAAGTGTTTGGAGTTTAAACTCGAGTGGGAGAGGGGAAAATGCCAGTGTCTCTGTGAGGGTAACTGCTGCAGCTTGTCCTGTCTCCTCCTC
Source organism: Sakesphorus luctuosus (assembly GCA_013396695.1). NCBI lineage: Eukaryota > Metazoa > Chordata > Aves > Passeriformes > Thamnophilidae > Sakesphorus > Sakesphorus luctuosus. The sequence continues at coordinate 118,868 of VWZD01010156.1, forward strand.
CTCCTGGAACAATGTAGGGGTGAGGAGACCATGTGCTTTCTATTTTTTCTAACTGTACTTTCTTAACTTTACTTTCTTCCTTTATACATTCCATCTTACATCTTATGCTAACAGCTACTTTGATTCTTACTTTATAAGCATTTCCTTTACCAAATGTGTTTTGCTACTTTAATACTAATAACAGTAACTTGCTTCACACTTTGCTACTTTATATTGGTTATTGCTTTTTGCTATTCTTACTTTGTAAGACCAGCTCTGTTTTGCAACTACAGTAACTTGCTTTACTTTCAATATGTAGTTTCTTTTTCAACATGTGTGTTGATAAGAAGCAGTTCTGTTCTTTTTGTTTTGTGTTACAGAGAGTGGTGTGCAAGATGTTTCATTGTCCGATGTTATTGAGAGAGTGTATAGATAAGTGTTTTAGGTGGCTGTGTTTTTAGTTAGTTCTTTGTTGCTAGTTTGTTGTGTAAATGAGATACATTGCTGTATTGTAACTTGAGTTTAGTGTGTTTGTCTCTGTAAAATGTGTTNGATTACTCCGAGGACACTTATAGCTAATAACTTTTATTAATACAGTTAAAACTAGAAATCTTTGCATTTCTGTCTCCCTCCTCCCTTTCACGTGACATGATGATACACCAGAAAACATAAATCATAAAGCAAAACTGAAAGAATAAGAGGAGACAGGAGAAAATAAGAAGAGTCAAGCAGAACAAAAAGCTGCCACAAAGAGGAACATCATAAACTGGGTTCAAAGGCTGCTGGCAACAGGATAGGAAATAGTGGGCTTACATTTTTGCAGGAATGTTTTTCTTACGAGCTTATGAAAAATCGTCTGCTGCTAAGAAGAATGAAGCACTGGAACAGATTGTTTAGGAAGGCTGTGCAGTGCCTACTCTGGCAATACTGAAAGAACCAATAAACATACCAGACCTGGTTCAGGTATAGCTGTAACCTGAATCAAGGATGGACTACAGAACTACTCAAAGACCCATCCAGCCCCCTGTTTATCTACTGCAGGTATTCATCTGTTGCATCTGCTATTTCATGATACAACAAGGAAATAGTCCAGAGTCCACAGGAATACTTCTTAGAAAGAATAAGAAAAACCACACTAGCCTGAGATATAACAGCTCCTCAGGATAGCTAAAAAACCCAAAAAAACAACCAAACAAAACAAAACAAGACACTTATTGGCTGTGCTTTCTCAATCACTCTTCTTTTGAGTCATCTCTCAGAGAACACGATGAACATACTGTCTGATTATCAGCCATTAAAAAAGAAAAAAAATCAAAAACTATTGCCAAGGCTCTCAAGCAACACATAGATTATAGAGATTCCAACAAGCTGATCTGAGTATAAGACACTGCTGCCAAAGTGGGAGACTGTCAGCATGCTCCAATACCTTTGTATGTAGGATGGGAAGCTTTGATATCCAAAGCAGATTTCCAGTAGGCTGATATGCTACAGACAAATATGTCACATTTCCGGGCTAAACAGATTGCATGAAGCAATCAGATGCTGAAGCCTCAGAGGATGAAGTGCATATTGAGTGTGTACTGTATACAAAATTGTGTTTAAATGGGATTAGCCAAAAATCCTAGCAGATTTAAAAACTGATATTATAAGATAGGTCTAGGCTTCAATGCCAGGCAAGGATAAGGACATCTCTGCTAGCCAACAATACAACTCTTTATTCACGTATGTGCATGAAACAGTCCAACAGATGAGAAGAGCCAGAGATTAACAACAGGGGATAGAACCTCATGAACTCCTACCCTGCCCATGGGTAAGAAGTCAGAACAAGCCTGCTGATCTTTAATGAGGGTAACTGCAAGACTTTCAGTAAGTTCACATTGCTAAGAGGCAGGCTAGAAGGATACACACACATTTAACATTATGAACAAAAGAGGAGGGATTTTGCAATACTATTGTGACTAACAGGCCACATCAAAATTCTTATGGTTCAGTATTAAAGGAAGATGTGAGTTCGAAATGTCTCAAACCAGACACCCCTAAAGGCATCAGAGGTCAAAGAAACTGATAGATAAACATCTAACCAAAATCATGGCACTCCAGCTCAGCAATGCCGCTCATTGCAGAACACTCCTCTGGGTTCACAGAGATTGAACTGATAGGATAAAGGATTATGGTTTCTATTCCCATAATACATAATTTTCCATAGCCCAACAGAGAAAAGACAAGCACGACAAAGAACATCAAACTGGGCATGTAATTAAAGCACAGAGCCAGTGACTGAACGCCTCTGGACACAAATTCACAGTTCTTGCTAACAGTCACGAAAACTAGAGGCACATACATCATCTTCAGTAAGTTATACATTAAAGGAAATAGACCAGAGAGAAACTTAAAACAATCATCCAGGAGTAGCACACAGTCAGAGGAAAAGCACCAGGTCTTACCAATCTTCTCATCTGTTGCAGAAGCCTTGAAAATTAAGATGGGGAAAGTACTAAGAAGGCCAGCACAAGACAAAGGACTACAGAGCCAAATTAAGACCTCTGTAACAGTGACAGCAATAAGCAAGGAATGGGAAACCAGGCTGACTACACTTAAAACTGCTTTTAAAAATGCAGCATTATTTGCCTTGTTGGTGAACATGCCTGAAAATCCAGTGTAAAGACGACGGCAAACAAACAAAGCCAAGAGTTAAAGTATAAATGCAACTTAGGTTAGTTTTAAATCTGTTTAATATATATCTGCACAGGCACCGTTTTAAATTCCAGGCTGCTAGAACGGTCATTCAGGACAATTAATCCCTGCAAGTAACAAGGAGAAACACTTAGAGAAATTGTAACAGAACTTTTGCAGTGTTCACTTACAGAACTATTTCTTTTAAGAATTATAAAACAAGATCTAGCTGATATGAATAATAACTTGAAAAGGGAAGATCCTCTCATGCTCAGAGAACAGCTGCAGGATTTTTCCACATCTGCCTTTCCCTGCAGCTCCGCTTGCTAAGCCACACAGCCTCAGTGAACAACTAACAAAGGAAATGTTAATATTCAGGCTAAAACCAAGGACATAATAATCCTTTAAAATTATTATTTAAGATTTTATAGAAAATTCTTTGAAAATACTTTACTTTGTAGTACAATATTTTGATGAAAAATAAGACAATGAAGCAATGCCATTGTATGTTTATCTGCTGAGGGGGCATTGCATAGGGAGATCTTCAGCACATCTTGTTAACAACTGCTGCTCTTTATCTGGAATTTCTTTTACTTCTCCATTTACTGTTCACCCATGTATTTATTCCTTCAGTCCTAGTTTGACCTAGTTCAGCAAGCTGGGACCAGTTTATCACTGTGTGGGTGTGATCAAAGCTGTGTATTCTAAAACCTCTACGTAATTTCTCATGAACTGTTAACAATGGACCATTTGCAGCAGCTGCCCAGGCCATACCCAACCCCTCAGAGTGTGAACTGGGTGTGAAAGACACCTGTGAGATAAGAGCTGTGATAACTCCCCTCCAGGGTGTGTCATTAGCACCTTCATACCCAGCCCAAGGTGTCATGTCTGATAATGGGCCATCAATGATCCCAAATAACCCATGACTCACAGAGTGAGATCACTCACTGTGTAATTCCCCACCCTGAGGGAGGTACTGGGTGCTCCCACCTGAACCTGAGGGGTATAATCTTGGGAGTTTTGGGACTTGGGAAACAATTCACCGGATCCAGAGGAGGAGCAGAACCTCGACAGTACTGCGGCCACCACTCTCGACCAGACTGTGACCTTCATCTGCAACAACAGGTTTTTCACCTCCTTTTACTTTGGACTTGGGGGAACCACGTGGGGCTCAGCATAGAGGCTACAAACCCCATTTGTGCCCTGAGATGCAGGGGGTTTGTAGCCTCTGAGTTTTGTGGGTTAAAACCAATTTCTCTTTGTGCCATTGCATTTGTTATAATATTTTTATTAAATTGTAGGTCTGACTTATATTATAGTCTCTTTTGTGTTGGGTTCATTTCTCCTGCCAGTTTACCTTTAAACCAGCACAACATTACAGCTGCAATTGTAAATTAAACATTGATATGTAAGTATTAAAATATTTTTATAAGAATTGTAAAGACAAGTTCTAGACCATTTAGTGAAGTTTCACTCTTATCAAAAGACTACACTAGTGAAAGCAGTGGAAACATTTTGTTGTGGGAATGTTATGCCAATGCTTGTCATTATACCTTTGAAGTCAGGCTTAGTTTCCACTGAAATATAGAAATTATAATTGAAAAAGAAAGATAAGCTTCTAAAAGGAAACGATACTATGAAATAGTGATGCAGAACAATGCTTAAAAAAATCTAATGTCTGCTGACTATCAGGATCACACTCTTGAGGTTAGGAAGGTGATTAAGGGCTTTGCTAAATATAGTCTTAAAATATGCCCTCAGAATCTATACATAAATAATAAAGCTTGATTGCTCATGATGTCTGCTACTCTCTGCTTATAGTGGAAATGCAGACGGCTTGATATACTGTGTGTTATTCTAATCACAATACTTAGCATATTGTGTATTACTATAATCACAACACGAATGCCTAAAAGGAACCTAGGTTCCTTTATCCTTCTCGAAAGGATATTAGTTTTAATTCTGTCCTCCTTTACATGACACTCAGAATTGCAATTTTGTGTTAAAAAATGAGAATTTTTAGTATTTAGGAAAAAAGCTTTATAAAGGTTAGTGTCAAACTTCAGTAAATGTGAGGCAGATAGACATAATTCAGGCATACAAATAAGTCAATGCATATAAAGATCTGGTAATAAATACATTGATCTACTCTCTATCCTAAAACTCACCCATAGAAACAAATAAGGATAGGAAGCCTGCACAAAATTATGCATCAACTAGGCAATAAACATATTATTTTATTACATCAAAATATGTAATTGTCTATTACAAGGCTACATTCTTTAAAACACAAAAGCTGTATACAATACTAATGTGAGATACTATGCATACTGAAAAGGAACATCAGGCAAAGAAGGACAGGTAGTAGAAAATATATTTTCTAAAATTCACAGTGTGAACTGAATTCAAGCTCATACCAACACACAAATGAACTGAACTGGAATGTTCCACAATAGATAATCTAAACTTTGTTGCACTTGTAAAGAACAAGGTAATTTTTTAACTCTTAAATCAAAAGAACAAAAGGAGTCTGCAAAACTGTGTAATTTTATTTGTATACTTAAAATCAGTGAACACTGTCATGACACAGTGTCCTGTGAAAGGGAGGAGACAGAAATGCAAAGATTTCTAGTCTTAACTGTATTAATGAAAAAAAGTTATTAGCTGTAAGCGCTTCCAGACAATCAGATCCTGATGTACCCAACACTGTCTGTTTTTTAACTGACAGCACACAGGTTGGAAGAGGTTCTGACCTCTGATATGAAGCCACACTTGAGCCAGGGAGAAATTATAGCTGTAAGTGCCTCCAGAAAAATTAGAGCCTTAGGAACCCAGCACCGCCTGCTGAACTAGGATAGAACACAGGCTGGAAGGTATTCTAACCCCTGATGTGAGGACCACACTTAACAGCAACAAGAGAAAAGAACCTTTCTCCCGATAGCTCCCGAAATAACATTTATTAATACAAATATGTGGCAATAACTACATGGGTTACTTAGTTCGGTGATAACATTCAGCTGCAGGATTGTACAAAATACTCCCCCAAAGACACCAACACAACACACATTTCAAGGGCCACCCCAGCAGTGTATCACTCCCATAACAAACTTAACTAACAGAAGATTACTAAACAGAAACACAACAGTTCAACACCACCAGTAAACACAATAACCCAAAAGAAAAGCAACAGGAAAAATATATCATTAACCTGCATACACCCAGTGAGCTATAGCAAATTACAACTAATAAGGTATAAGAAAAATAAAGTAACAATTCCGTTGCTTACCCCTGCAATATTGATGGAATGGGGGAGACAGGGTAGCTCTCAGGTTGCCCTCCCAGAAGTGGAAAGTTTTTCTCCCCCAGTTGCAGTTAAACTGCACTTCTTTTATATCTTTTTTTCTTCTCCAGGTGTTTGTGTGACTGATAGTCAATCTACTGAGGGGGGGTGATGCAGATGCCCTGAGGCGAGGTGGGCCTTTGAGCAGTCATAGAAGATATCACAAAAGAAGGCCGTGCTATTTCTTGACGCTCCATCCTCTGTTAATCTTATCAGTTTGCCTTGTTCTTGTCTTCTGCGGGGAGCACCCCCAGGGGGCTGAGATGTCTCCCTCAACCCATCAGGCCTTATCAGCTCATCACCCCACACACAGCATTTGTAAAGCTGTTAGTAATTAAAAAAAAACATTTGACAATATAATGAACTCACTATTTATAAAGACTTATTTTTCACTCAAATCACAAAGCTAAATAACTGACATAGAGGAGTTATTTGCATAATATAATTAATTCTTTATTACAAAATTCAGATGTGGGATTAAGCCAGTGAAGTACAACAATCCCTCTTTATACTGCATCCAGTTTTATAAACTGAAGTAATTTTTGCTTTCAAATTTTGATCGGCTACCCAAAATAAAGAAATAAATGTTTCATTTTGTCTCAAATGCCTTATTAATACTCTTTAAACCAATTTTTTTTTCAAATTTTACGTTTTTTCCACTCTGGCTTGTCTGTTTCATCATCTTCAGGTTCCACTTCCGCAAAAACTGTTTTTGGCTGTGTTCTAGAAAACATTAAAAATATTAAAATAGTGGTCAGTCTACAAATACTTCATCAGAAACTACAATTGACAGGCACTAGACAGAAACAAGACATATATTTTATAGACATAGATAAAAACAAAGCATTCTAGGCTCACACATTTTTTAGTTTTGACATTAACTTACAAACTAACCTTCTAAGAACTGAAGAAAGCAGCTCACAGCCAAACAAGCATACCAAACAAATGTATTTTGCAAGTATTATTTCCTCATCAGCTCGCAATCATTATCTGTATTCCACGAATAAAATTAAGATGGAGAGAGGAAAAAAATATATCTAATTACATGCTAGAAAACTGGAGCCACTGGTCTCTTCACTCTTTGACTTCTTAAAAAGACACATCCATTTAGACACACTATGACAGCAGCCACTAAGGGAAAACAGAACTGCTAATCCAGGTTTCTGGCTAGGCCTATGCATGAAGAAACCAGCTACTCCTACAGAGAATTTAGCCAGCACTACTGTAACATAAAAAACCTAATCATCTTCACATGAGAACACAGTGTATCCTACAGCCAAGCTTGATGGTATCAATTCCTCCACTGTTTACTTGTACTTTAAATACCACTCAAACGTTATAAAAATAATTATTGATTACTTTTTAAATGAACACAGTATCAAGTAGCAATTCAATAAACTGTTTGGACATTCAGCTCTGCTGTTTTACACTCTAATCATTGCATGATCCCCTTTTCCAGCTTAATCCTGAGCGCAATCACCCTGGAGCTGAAACTACTGGATTACTGACACTGGCTGTGCTCGACTTCTCATTACACTGATATGACAAATTATAAAATACTGCCAAGGCAATAATCTCTTTAATGTATTAACAAATGTTTTTACAGCAGTCTAAAGATGTGAAAGAACATTGCTATAACAATTGTTACTTAGCAAATCCTACAAAACACAAAAATCTTACAAAATTGTGTCTGCCTTCCATAACCAATAGGCATAATTCAATGGTGCCGCTGCCTTTGAAGAGTAAGCCACCAGCTATTAAAGACCAGGACTCTCCACTTGTTAAATACGTGGCACAAATAGATTTCAAATCACTAAAACTAGTCAAAGACAACTCCCCTTAAATACAGGCTCTTTCCATTGGCCTGCCTTCTCCTCCATCCTCCAAGCCACAGAGGTAAGGAGCATACCAAGATGTTCCAGAGATGGTCCTACTGCTGAACTCCCTCTGGCACGTGGTCCCTGGGTGCAGGCTGAAGGTTTAAGTACACCCAGGCAGACCTTGTACCTAGATGAAGACTTATGCTATGGAAAATAGGTGAGCCATTTAACTGTCCGTGGAAAGCATGACTAAGATTAAAAAATATTTTCCAATTAAAATATTTCATTAGAAAATAGTTACATAAACTCTACTTAACCCATCACTGAAGGATTTAAAAAGAAATGGAAAAAAAAATCAGCAATTCAATCCAAAACAGACACCAGGGATGAAGGCTTTCTTGGCTGAAATATTGGATTTTGTTAGTTGCTGTGGAGGAAGAATGCATGGAATCTTCTTCTTTTGTCAGAACATACTGACACACAGAAGGTTATTGCCGGTGTACCTTCCTTTTACAATAATAGATGAAGGGTATCTAAATAGGATCACACCAGTATTGTGATGTTCATTAGTAAAGTGCAACTGAACAAGTGCAAACCAGTAATTTCTGACTATAAATCTGCAAATGTAACAATTTGGATAGAAATTTCCAGCTTAGAAAAATGAATAAATTTGTGAAACAAGCTGCAAAATCTTTTGTGTGCTTTTTGCAGGATAGGAGTGGCACAGAAAAAAAGCCATAAACTTCAGCTAATCTAAGTGTGCTCCTGAGTGCACCAAAACTGGGGGTGGGGAGAGAAATAAAAAAATATCTATAGCCTAATCTAGCATTCTCCAGCTAAAGCAATAACATACAGAGGAAATCAAGTCTGCTTGCTACCTTGCTTTTCAAAATTACCATGAAAGAGCTGTAGTCTCAGCTGAAATGTAAACTGTTCCACCTCGACAAGCTACACAGCCATAGCTGGGGCATCCAAGGTGATTCATATGGCTGACCATTTTATAACACTGTTTTTGTTATTGTCTTATCAGCAGTGACCATTTAATTCAATTTAAACACAAATTTTTCTGCTTAGTAACTGCACTAGAGACTGCGAGCGTAGCAGAAGTTTGCTGGATGATTAATATTTATACAAAAATTATCAAAACAAGTTTACTACTTAGAAATATTTTTATTTCTGAGGGCTAAATAATACGTGGGGAAAGCTGTGTTCCCTTCCCCATCTAATGTCTCAGTTTTATTTATCCTTGACTTTCGGGGTTGATTTCAGTTTGTCAGGGATCTCCCATGGGAGACTGCTATGGAAGGCAAAGGGGTCAAGGAGAGCTGGTTGATCTTTCAGGGAAATCTACTCAGAACAGACTACATTTCACATGCAGAAAGCAAAGCCTGGCAGTAGCCTCCTATGGATGCACATGGATCTGACTAAGATAAACCATGAGGCCCAAAAAGGAAGAACACAGACAAAGGAAGCAGGGACCACCTCAGCCAAGAGGAACAAAGGCATTGTGCAAACATACAGGCACAGAGTTAGGAGATCCAAAGCTCAGCAGGAATTAAACAGAAAAGAAACATGAAAGGCAACACTAAGGGCTTCTACAGCTACTGACAGCTAAAGGAATGCAAACAAAAATGTTCTTGATGGGGCAGGTAAAGCACAAGATACTCGATGCCTTTTTTGGCTCCATTTTCCCTGAGGTCTGTCCTCTCTCCTCCAGGGACTCCTACACTACTAGCACAGCCTTTGTTGTGGAGTGAGACATTACCAACAGAAAAGGATGGCAGAGAGTATGTAGCACATTGCACATGCATAAATCCATGATTTTAGAAGGGGTGGATCTGGAGGTACTGAGGGAGATGGTTTGTGTCGTTGTAAGCGCACTCTGTCACCTCTCAGATGTCATAGTGACCAGGAGAGGGTCTCAATGATTAGCAAAAGGGAAGTATTGTCATCTCTGTGAAGGGCAAAAGGGGGATTTAGGGAACTCATTACTCACACTTCCCAGAAGGCTATGGAACAAATCCCAATGGGTGGCAATTCCAGGTACCTGACGCTGGTAGGGAACTGCCATCATGGACTTAACAAGGGCATACTGTGCCTGCCAATGAGATTGCTAGAATAGGCTACCCAAAGAGGTGTTGTGGGATCTCCATCCCTGAGGATACTCAGCCTTATTTGGGCAAGCCCCTGAATAACCTGGATCTCACTGGAGCTGAGCAGACTCATCTCAGTAAACATAGTTTAAGCAGGAGCTTGGATTAAATGACCTCAGGCATTCTCTTCCTATCTAAATTATTCTATGATCCTGTGTTTCCACATGGCTGTCAGCAGAAACCAGTATCTCATACACCAAAAAATGCATTCCTATTGTGGGTTGCAGCAACAAGCTGCAAACAAATATGGGAAAACAAATTAGCATGATTTACTTATACTATGTGCTTCTCTTTATTTCAGTGGTTTTCAACACATTCAGATATGCAGACCCCTAAAAAATTTCCAGGGGCCATGCAGAGTTTCAGAGGACCATTCAGGACAGTTTCAGAATCACCACAATCCTTCTGGTTATGGATTGTTTTTCTCAGTCGCCTTTCAGGGATCCATTAAAGTAGCTCATTGACATCTGAGGACCCTAGACTTGCAGAGAAATAATACTGCTGCAGCTAAACCAGCTGGAGATGACAACTGCATATCACAACATGTGACTCACGTTGAAGTAACTTTTGAATTTTGTGTTTATACTGCACTGAAACAAAGGAAAAATACTTTATAGCAGGCTTGGAAACCAGAATAACATCATAAAGGCTACTTCCAGACTGAAAAGCCAAGGTTTTCAGCATCAGGTCCTTTTTTATTCTTCACCCCACCACCCAGCCTGAGTCTTCACTTAATAGCAGAGACCAACCTCTCAAAACTACCAATTTATAAAAATAGATTTAGGGTACATATACCAACACGTGCCAACAAGGTCGCTGTTACAAAACATCCTGTTCAGTTCTGATTTTTCAATGAAAGATACTCGAGAAACTACATGACTAACACTTCACACACTGGTACTGCCCTTGAGAAAAAGTTCAGTGAACATAGCACAGCTACAGACTGTTGCTCCAAGTAATTCCTTTTTGCCAGGGACAAGTAGCAGCGACAAAGATAGGGGCAAAATTGACTCAACTGAAAGGTATTTTCAAGAACTCTGGTTTACCTTGGGAAGAGGGAGATTTCACCCTCACCTTCTCTCTGGTACAGAAGAGAGCTGCATCTGGGCCTGATTAGGCACTCAGCTACAATGCTTAGTAATTCCTGCTGATCCTTCAGAGGGACATCTGAAGTCATTATAGTGTATCTGTACAGCTGTGTTAAAACAAACAGCTCACAAAGAATGCAATTTTCAAACATTTACATCTGATGCCTCAAGTTCCTTTCCTGTAGTTCTTTACTTGAAATCTTCAATCTGTCCTTCCTTTCCTTTCACTCCATGGGAATGGCTCTTGCCAAGGTCTCTAACAAGCTTTTTCCTGAGAAATCTCAAGATCTTTTCATTATCCTCATCCATTATGCCTTTTCTGCTGTCTTGATCGCATCTTATTTGACACTTTATTCACACTGGGCTTCTGTGACATGTCATTTCCTGATTCAGCATGTACTTCTTATCATCCCCAGTCTCCTTTCAGCAGCATCTGGTTTTTCATCCATCCTTCTGCTTCTTACATACTTCCCCCTCCTTTCTGGCTCAAATGTCAGGAGAAATGGAAAGGTCGTGCTAATGATAACAAGCTCGAAGAAATTTTCAAGTGATAAATAATGCAAATGGCTATTTGGCTTCGAGAATAGATTAGGCACCTTTAACTCCCAAAAAATCACAATATATATTTACACAGAGAGCACAAACTAATAGCAGAAATCATGTATTTCTTATAAGATTTACCGAAGTGAAAATCATAGAATCATAGAAGGGTTTGGGTTGGCAAGGACCTTAAAGATCATCTTGTTCCAGTGGCAACTTCCAGCAGACCAGGTTGCTCAGGGCCTCATCCAGCCTGTTCCTGAACACTTACAGAGATGGGACATACTTCTCTGGGCAACTGTTCCAGTGCCTCACTACCCTATAAGAAAACAATTTCACCCTAACATCTAATCAAAACTCCTCCTCTTTTGGTTGAAAACCATTTCCCCTTATCCTATCACTATCCACCTGTGTAAAAAGTCACTGTCCCTCGTACACAATTGAAAAAGCATTAAATCAGTATCTGATTCAAAATGACCTACCCAGTATGGATCAGGGCCAGATGAACTCTAACCCAGTTGTGATATTCCAAGTTATAAAAACTGATTAACCAAAAAAAGAGCATTTCTTTTACTTCTCAGTCTAAAATTACTTAACTATCACTGGAGAAAATTAAGTAACTATAGTTCCCTTAGACATTTCCTGAAGAAGAAGAATGAAAAATTTTATGTGAATAACCACCCATTAGACAGCACACAACCAAACACCTTGTCATCAAAAGATATATCAAATGGATAGTTTTATACCATGTTTAAGTGTGAAGTTACTACAAGAAATTTGGAAAAACTGGTAGCAGAAGAATTAAGTGGTAAAAGAATAAACGCAATTTAAAAAAATGAAGCCTGCTGGATGTATGTTTTTTAGGCCTTAAGACAGTATGTAATTTTATGTACATATCAGAATTACACATTTCCTAACTCTATGGTTTATCTTATGCTATAGTTAAAGCAGCTATCCACTATACAAATCAGTATTACGTGATAGTTTGTGTCAATTAGCTGCAATTTGCTTATTTTATTAAATATAAATCTGTAAGTATATCTATAAGATGCATTATATACAGGTTAAACATGCATGCTCTATAAAATCAGACATAGGATAAATAAACACAGCTTTCTGTGGCTGTTAATACAGACCCACACTTCTGAAAATTAAGAATATAACACAATAATAAAGTTCTGCATTTCAGTGTCTTAGCCAATAATATCAATAATAATAATTTTTTCAATGCTGTTGGCATAGAGTACATCTTAAAGCCAAGCTTTTAAAGCAAGGATAATGGCAGCTTTACTAGCATGAGATTTATCAGCTGACAAAGCCATGAAGGCAGCATGCTGCTGGCTGCTGTCCAGTTCCCCCACATACACATCACCGTCTGGTGTGTAAGTTAATAGCAGTCTGGACTTGCATCCTGCCCACTTCTCAGCCAGCTCTCTTCTTTCCCTGCAGCCACATCTTTAACAAGGAACTGTAATGAGATCTGGCCACCTGACACAGCAAGCCTCCTGTAACACAGCTTTGTTTTAAAACTTTCATGTCTACTACATCACAGGTGTCAGGGAGGAAACTTAATACGCAATCAACGAAGTTACTAAGCCAAAAATACACGGAGGTATCTATCTTCCTGATGGAATGTGATTGTATTTACTTTTGAGCATGGATACCTCAAATAAAACCAGATACCTGCACCCTACACATTGTAAGCATATTTCATCTCCAGCAAACGTGAACTCTCAAACAATTAAAAATCAATATTTGGCATATTCATTAAAACAATTGCTAGAGAATCAGGCTTTCAAAGATGCTTTCTTTGGCACCAGCAGTGCACTGGTTTGATGTACAACATCAGATGCCACACTCACCCACAACCAGCATGCCATACTTATTAAATACCCAGCCAAAGCCAGGCTGGCTCACTGATGTTCTCAAGCTGCTTTGGAACAGCTATTCAGTTATCTTTGTGAACATGTGGAGCAAGTCAGAAACCAAGTGTTACCATTAGAAATAAGCTATGATTTTTAAAATATTTCAAGTTGCTGGAAAGAAGTGGTGATTGTTTCATTACAGAGCTAAACATTCATAAAGAAAGTAGTCAGTAAAGTACTAACGCATGTACAGCCTTGGAGATAGAACACTGGACTGCAATAAACAAAAACAATTCATTACTGGCAGACTGTTCTGTGAAGACTATTTCATGTCTTCAAAATGTTTTCCTTACGCGTTTTGAAAACATTACTTGACAGACTATTTTGTGTAAAAAAACCATCAATGATGATAAAATCTGACAATTCTACTGACTTCTAAAGTCGTAGTTTCTGTTCAGTAGTATGAAATGCATTTATTACTTATTTTAGTACTATTGTGAATGTATTCATTTAATTGTTGGAAATATATTTATTTTTAGAAAAAAAACGTTTGGCAGAAAGCATTCTAGAAGCATATTGCACAATTTTCCTTGTAGCACATACACACAGAGACCACATTAACACATAAAATTTAAGTTGAGTAAGTTACCATCTGTGGGATTAACAAGGTTTTACTACAAAAAACTTGATGAGTCTCTTTAATTAATGTAACAACTGAAAACTTATTTCTTTATGTTGAATTTTTGGTAGGACATTTTATCAATGCAATTTTTAATATTGCTGTACCTTTGAAAACAAGTTAATTCGAACAGTTACCTGGATCCTCACATAGGAAAAATTAATATAACAATATGTGACATTGAAAAATCATCTAGAATATGCTGTCATAACACTGAGTAAATATTCTGAAGGTTTATCCTCAGAATCAGTCAGAACTAGAAAGCATAATGGAAAATCATCCCATTATGTCAATGCGGTAATACCTATTAAAAGGTATATTGGAATTTCAGACATTGATTTGGAGAAGATTCTAAACTCTAACCAACTTAGAAAGCTTTAAAATAACTTGTTGGCACTGACAGGTACATTTCAAAAGTGAAAATGTGAAATTTCAACAATTTAACCTCCTGGAAACTCATCTTCATAAAAGAGAATGGCGAAGTATACCATTACAAATGTCTCTTCTATTTTTACTGAACTCCCACTGGCCTCTAGAAATACTGCTTGTATTTTAAATTGTTTCCTTACTTTGCATATGCTGGAGCAACCCAGTATGGATTCTCCTCTGCTTCCTTTGCATGATATAAAATAGCCTCTCGAGGGTTGCTGTCATCTGTCTTATCCAGGGCAATGTTCTCGACTACGTATGATGACAGGGTAACTCCATGAGTTCCCACACGCCCACCTCGACCTGCCACAAAAGGAAAGAAACATTTAAGAAATATGCAATGTCTGTAACAGTGATCTGACACAAAGTTGTTATTTAGGAGTCTAATTTAAAGCTGCACTCATGCAAGTTTTTTACTGATTATATAACTCCAAGTAAGTCATTGTGATCAATAATGTTCTGCAGGCAAGCACTCCAGTCAAAGGCATCAATGTCTCACAGTGCTGGATGCTGCCGCCCATACATCCAAAGGGTAAAGGAGCCACCCACAAATGTGTGTATGTATGTATGTATGGCCAGACTTCATGAACACAGATTTGGAAGGGCTCTCCCCATGTGGGTGTGCCCTTCCAGCCTGCACAGTGGATTTTTTAGGTGAGGCACAGCGTGCACAGAACTGGCCCCACCGTTTAAGTCTTAAGGTCCATCTGCAACGGCCGAGTGAGCTTGGACAGTGACAGTGAAGTCCTCGGGACTGTCACAGCACCCAGTACTGACTGGGGCTGACCCTGCTGAGCATCCGAGATCTGACAGGATGGGATGGCAGGGAGGCATTTACTGCCAGGGGATGGTCCCACTGAGACTCGAACTCAGGTCCTTGGGATTTGGAGTCCAGAGTGCTCTCCTTGACACCACGGGACCACCCTACCAATGTCTGAACACAAATACAAATGACTGTAGAACCAAAGCATGATGGTCCCTTTGGCACACAACAGTCTGAAATGATTATGCTTAGATTACCTGCTCCTGCTACTGGAGGTTCAGGTTTGTGAGACCAGGGAATCCAGCCTGTCCTTCTCCAGCTGTTTTCTGGTGCTTCGCTGTCGTGGTTCACGGAACATTGGAAGTGCATGGGCTGAAGGGTCACAGTTTG
Source organism: Sakesphorus luctuosus (assembly GCA_013396695.1). NCBI lineage: Eukaryota > Metazoa > Chordata > Aves > Passeriformes > Thamnophilidae > Sakesphorus > Sakesphorus luctuosus. The sequence goes on from VWZD01010156.1 coordinate 134,587, forward strand.
CAGTGAGAGAAATGTTAGAAATTCCATTTCCTTTTCATGATTTTAAATACAAAGACTTGGTTTCCTTCTTGCAATGGAAAAGATGGCAGAAGCAGCCTCCCAGTTCCTCCACATCGAAACAGTGGTTTTAAAGGTGTACTTTGGAGGGTTTCTTTCTGCTGAATTTTTCGAATATGAAAGCAGCCAGATACCAGGGTGCCTTCAGGCAGGAGCCTCTCATCTGAAATACTGTTTGCACAGCTTATACATATTTAATTAATTCCCCTGTCATTCAGTTCTCAACATTAGCAATGTAACCAACCAGTTGCTTTTTTCTGAACTTAGAATAATAGAATCATAGAATCATAGAATCAATTGGGTTGGAAAAGACCTCCAAGATCATCAAGTCCAACCTATGCTTCTACAGCTTTCTTATATCTAAGAACATGACAAAGCCCTTGATACATTCTTGGAACTGAAACAGAGTGGAGTGGAGACCCCTCAATTATTCTAAATGTAATTTTATGCATATGAAGTCACAATCATGTTCATTCTTACATTATAAGATAAATCACTATTGGAAAAATACTTAAAACTGAGACAATATGGCTAAATTCTCAGGATTTAAAACTTATTTTTCCTCATAAACATGTTACAGTATTTTCAATCTCAATAATGATTTTGGTCCACTCAGTCAAGGGACTCATTTGTCAGCCACGGAGAAACAACACATTAAGGGATTTGGTTTTACTGAAATGAAGTTCAGCTCTCACGTTCAGGTGTGCTCATTGCTGCTGTTCTCAAAAATGTGGGAAATATAAATGATCCAGCAAAGGCAAAAAATTACCAAAAAATCTTAAATTTAGGAACATCAATTCTATATTGAATAAAAAAAACAGCAAGCACCATTCAGAGACCTGAATTAATTTGAGTCTTCAGCCTATTTCTGTAAGCCTGCTCAATTTATTAGACTGAGCAAAGTCATAGCCAGATGACACAGCAGCACATCTTTGGAAATAAATCTTTAGGTTTTATTTTTGCCGATTTCACCAAGTATGAAATGTCTGGGATAATTTTCTGGAAAGCATTAAGCTTAATCAGTCTCCATAGGGCATCTGAGGTGACTAATGCACAGATTCAAGCTTTTGCCACTTGTGGAGTCAAGGTTGTCTAAGGGAAACCCAAGTTATGTATTCCTGTGTTTTAAAGGTGACATTTAATATCTTAAAACAACATTCCTGCATTCTAAGTAGGTATGATAGGCAATTCTGATATTAAAGAGCAACTTGAAGTCTGAAGGAAAAAAAACAAGAAAAAAGAGGAGGAAAAAAGAAGAGAAGAAGGGAAAAAGGGGCTACTTCACTTTGCAAAAGCATTTTGGAATTCATCAGTTCATCCCAGTTCTATTTGTAAACTTAAAAGACAGACATCTAACCACTTAAAAGCTTCCAAAATATGCTACCAACTTAAAAACCTGCTAAGCAAATCCTTACATTTTTCTACATTGCTTTATATGAAAACATCCTTATTTAATTTCAAAGTGATGCAGAAGAAACAGCTGGAACTCAGTGATAAAATCCCAAAACTTTGCATAATTTGGACCTGTGTCTTTCAAAGACATTTATAAATGTGAATGAACACACAATGAACACATCGGATTTTAAGCAGAAATTTCTTTTTGAAGTCAGAGAAGTTCTTAGCAGTGTACACACAGAGCACACAAATTATTACAGTCAAGGATGTTGTAGGGATGGATTGACAAAAGCACCCAAAGAGTGTAAAAATCCCTGATCTTTGGCAGCTGCTACTTACTCCCCAAAACCTGGAGCTGGACACCTGCAGCAGTGAGGCAGGTTGGAAACAGCTGTAGCTGGAATGTACCTGAGATGGGAACCCAGAACCAGAGTGCCTTGGTTCTAGTTAAGAAGCCTGTCCAAACTTTCTCATTCCAAACTTTCTTGTTTATTATGCTGCCAAACAACTTAATTGTTCTACAGACTTGGTTTTAGTATCTGTAAAACCAAGACTACCAGAAATCAGAGCTGAATACAAACACCATGGAACTGGAAGAGGATGAAGAGAAGCGAGACAGCACAACTGTGTGACTGTACTCACTTCACAGAAGGAAACACTACATAGGGTAATGCCAATGGGAAAGCCAAAATATCTCAGTCAATCGCCTCATCCCACTGTAAAATTCTTCCTTGGGAAAAGACAGATAATCAAACAGTTTGTGCAAACAATGGCAACTACTCCTAATCGATCAGTGAGCCTTATGAATATAAGGTCTTAAAAACTCAGAGACTAGAGTTAGTTCAGCAATTCAAAACCCTATATAATGCTGGGTAAGTTATAAATTTTGAAAAATCACTTGGAATTTGTTCAAGACCTTTCTCTCAAGTCTCTCATCTTGTCGCTAGTACTGTTAATGTTCCAAAGTGGCAAAACTCTTCCTAAACCCACCTATACTCCACAATTCAGTAATTCAAAACTGAAGATTTTAAGAAAGCTCTAAAATTTTTGAGGCTTTCAGGTGCACTACAATCTAGAAACAAACCATGATTAAAAATGTACAGAGCATACAGAATATAATATCTTGCTGGTTGTGCAAGGCTACAAAGAATTTGTACGAAGCACCAATATCTCACAGCAATGATCAGTGCTTAATAAAAAACTGCAACTTTTTAGGGGGAAAAATATAAAGCTAAATGATCTGCAAATAGTTTCAAACCTAAGAAAAAGCTAAAGATGCTGCTATAAAGATATGTTTAAATTCCTTACGTGTTATAATGTAATCCTGTGTAAGAGTCTCTGCTTGTCTCTCTTTTCGTTTTGTTTTGACCACGCATAATTTTGCTCCCCTAGGAAGAAACAGAGCAGTTCAATTGGCCTGTTTGTATCAAACAGAAAACAGTTTTTATTCAAGACAGTCTCAAAAAAAATATACAGCACTTTAAATATTCATGAATGTGTGTATCTTTGTCTGTTCATGCACATGTGAAGGAGGGAACAGAGATTATAGTGTTTCTGTTACAGAGCGGTTTATATGACATGCAGAAATAAGGGTGGAAGATTCATTTCACACTTCATTTGTCCACAGTACTTGTAGTGTGCACATGGAAAGTGCTCCTCTCCAAACATGGGCATTGATTTGCTGCTAATATTCTTCCCAAGCAGCAAATGTGGCAGTTATCTAACCAGAGGTGCCTGAAACACTGCAGCAGGAAAGACTGCACAAGCTTGGCTGCAGCAAGATTGATTTAAATTGGTGGTATTTTCCTCCTCATGGTTAACATACTGAATACAAAATTGCACTAGGGCTCTGTGGTCTGTGCCTAGGAGACTTAGGCTATTCTCTGGAGAAGGTTCCAAACAATGATGCCCAAGTCTCTGGTTCACTAAATTGACAAAACCAGAAAAATAAAACTTATTTCCGATAATCCTGCAAACCAGAGTTTATCTTCACATACGAGTGTTCAGGTCACAGTAAGTACCCAGAAAACATGAACTCTAACACAGTTTGGTTGGGATGCCAGTAAAACAAAGATGAGTGCATATAAGGGAAGAACATCATATTTATACCTCTCAATATCAATGAAATGTACATTTCCTCCCTGCTGACAGGAAGGAAGCATGCCCCAGTTCTCTAGCTAATCCAGATGATAAAAGCCAATTAATCACAAAACAAGTATTTGTAGACTACTTAGGCCCTCTTCATTCCAGGCCGACAAGTCACTTTCTGATAAATCACTACCACCTTTCCCTTATGCATAGGGAAAATCCACATGTTCTAAGTGGGGGGGAGAAGACCAGAGGAAAGACGGGAATGTGCTTCCTTGGTTTGCACCTTCTCAGACTGGGTCTTCCGATATTACTTCACCAACACTGAAGTTTAATGCTTCCAAACAAGACTTCTACTTCAGGAAAAAAATATGCATAAAAAATACAGCAAATATCCATTCAGTAACACTACATCAACAACCTCAAGAGACGGGATGAATGGGTGGTTATTCTTATTGCAGATTTCATGCAATTAAAAAATGAAAGTGTTTGTAAATTCAGGTAGAACAGCCAGAACACTGCACCATGAAAAGCCCAGGGGAAAATGCACTGCTTTTCAGAAGCAGACTTTTTTTTTATTTTTTCTCTTTCTACTGTTGCTAAATAAGTAAAACTGTGCAAAACTAACGTTACTAAACCAGGTTTTCTCATTTTGTAGTATGATCACTGAATGACAGAATAAGGCTAAATTTGAGGGGAGAAAAGCTAATGTTTTTGATCATAAAACAAAATTACATACCTCTGGCTTTTGACAGGATCATAGTACACTTTGGCTAAACCATTTCCAGTACCAACCATGATCTGGTTCAGCTTGGGATGCCAGAGGCAACGCACAACACTCTGAAAGAAAGCGACATATTGAGAGTTAGTTCATTTAGGTCATACAATTAATATTCCCATTACCAAAGAGTGGATCACACTGTATCGGGAACATATGAATGAGTATGTGAATGAATAGAAGTTCCTCTTCAGTGAGTGACAACACAAGGATGCAGGCAGAGAAAGAAGTAAAAATTGATGATAGTGTGATGATCAGTGGTTTCCACAGGGTAAAAGCTCCACAGTCTTCAAGGGAAAAATGGAAATGGAAAGTTAAAGAGGGATTTGAAGGAGAACAATGAAGTGCTTCAGATCTGATACAGTGATCCAGGCCATCATGACTTTTGCCATTTTTAGTTTTACATCTTAATCCTCCTCCCACTTTGTTCATTGCTTTATCTGTTTTTCCTTTTTTCCCATACACTGCTGACCTTTCACTTGCTGACTGCAGAAATGGAAGAGATGCTGATTTTCACTCTTGCTTCTTTCTTCCTCACAACACTAAGAACTTGGTATTTGAAGCCAGTGTCTCACAGCACTGTCACCCTTCTGGTTAGCAGCAAAACTCATTTTCAGACATTAAGAGTATTGTTTCTTTATACACACAGTGTGGTTCTCCGTGTGACTCTGAATGTCCATGTGATCACTGTTTTCTGTCTGATTCAGCAGGCTCACACAGAAACTCAGAGACTCAAGCTTCTGACTCCAGAGAGCCAAAGTGGAACAATCAGCCACAAAGGACAACCTATCTCATCACAAACACAAAACCTGTATGTTCATCTGACTAAATGGGGGAAACCGTTTTTTTTTGAGAGACAGTAATTCCTTAAAGAGATACTGTCCAAGGCTGAAGTTGGTTTGCACCAGTTATGTAATAAATAGCAGGATGCACCACCATCCTGTTAGCATTTCATGGAAAAATGCTTTTTCTAGCCTTACACCCCTGCAGCTTTTACTACTTCTTTCTCAAAAGCCAGGAGTAGACTCTTGGAGTGAATTAATAATTTAATACTCCACCATTATCATCCATCTATCATTTAAGTATCTATACAGAACTATTTTGTTCCACACAATACAGCAGATGGAATTCACAAAATGGTAAACACAAATGTCTTAACAAATGAAACACAGCAAAGATAAAATATTAGGGATGTAATATAGCCCTACAGCTTGGGAGACAAGAACCATCTGACCTAGAAGAAAATGGTTATATATCAGCCCTAGTGATTCCTGAATCATTTCCCATTTCATGTTCCATACTATTTCTGGTTTGGTCCGGATCCTATTTTTTTTAATGTTATGAGGCAAGCAACATTAAAAATATTGACAAAATTCTGAAGCTCATCCAGCCATCATGAATCAGAACTTCATTTCACCACAAGATGATGGATGACACTCTTCTGAGCTGTTTTTCTGGTCTGCGTTCTTGTTAAGAATAAAAACCAAGTGAGATAAATTTTCACTAATCAAATGGCCATTTTTACAAGGTTCCACAGCAGAATATCCTCCTCCTACATAGAAACACATACAACATTATACCCTCCCATTTACTTACAGGTACAAATACACCTGACTTGCTAATTACAAACCAGCTAAAGAATAATATTTTTAAAGGTAAATATGAAGCACAAAGTAAATTTCTGACAATGCATTATGTCCAGGATCTCTGCAATAATACAAGGTTGTTAATAAGTTGTTAGATTTAAGCAAGAGAGCCTAACACACTTATATAGAGCTCAAAATGCTCAAGTAACTCTAAAACACCAAAGCTAATAAGAAGTATTGAAGGTCAGAGGTGGGTGGCCTTTTCTTTTATTAATATTTATTGCATGTGTTTAGCCAGCCTTTTTAAACTCTGTAGTTAATGTGGTTCTCCACTTTCTACTGTCAAGTAAATGTATTTTATAGCATGGTAGTGGATACCAGCCAACAAAAACAAGCTTGAGACAGTGTGGCTCAGCACTGATGGGGCTTGCTAAGTTTCTAACTTGTCAAACATGCACAGCACACTTAAAACCACCATGGCACACGCTACAGAGCAGGCAAAAGAAACTGCCATTAAATGCAGTCCTATAAATCTTCTGAAACCGTAAAATGTCCCCTGAATATAGTTTGTTAAAGACTAAACAAACACAAGCTCCGAACATGCAAGTAATTTTATTCATCCACTAGCATATAAACCTCCTTCATAAGAAATAATAAAAACTACTCTAGGTAGTTTTCAGATTATTTTAGAAATTGACAATACTTAAAAAACACTTAAATACTGAATCCCTGAACTGAACCCTAATAAATTTTCCCAATCATATAATCCTAAAGAAGTAAAAATTCTAATCAACTATTAAATAAAGAGATCATTGTAGACTATGTCTTAACATTGGGAGGGAAGGGTAGGGAGAATCTTATCATATAAAAATAATTAACCCTTAAAGGGCATTTATCCTTTGATGTGTCTAACTTCCCTACTGTTTACACTTAGAATAAAGCAGGTAGACATCCCTATCACTGGAAATGCTAACCATCAAATTCCAACTCAAAGCAGGTCCTTACTCCCACCTCTCCAGGCAAATAAGTATGTTGATTGCATAAAAAAAAGTGTTTTCCTGTCTTGGTCAGTCTGGGCCTGTAGGTAGATACCCAACTACTGACACAGAATTTTATACAACTACAGAAGGGTTGCAGTTGGAAGAGAGCTCTGGAGATGACCACTCTGCTCCAGACATGGTCAGTTGCTACAGACAGCTCAGGACATCACCCAGATTGGTTTTTAGTATTTCTAAGGACAGAGACTCTACAGCCTCTCTGGGCAACCTGTTTCAATTCACAACCAGTCCCACCCCAAAAAATCCCCATAAACCCCAAGCCATTTTCTCATGTTTGAATGTAACATTATGTAGTTAGTTTTGTGTCTCTTGTCCTGTCACTGAGCACTACTGAGCTTTGCTCTACTTGCTTCACCTTCCTGTCCCTCCTTCCAGTATTTATACATAAGAGTCCCCACGAGCATCCTCTTCCCCATGTGTCTCACCAGAGCTGTGCAGAGCTACATGAAGGCCACAGGCTTCTTGCTGCCACCTTCTGTTTCTCTGAGATGGAAAGGGTATTTGCCATTCTACAACTCCTTGTTTCATTTTAAGGTTGTGCCCTGCAATGGAACCCAACCCAAACAAGGTTGGATTTCAGTTTTCATTGTCCCTGAAACAGGAATTCAAGCTGGAAGCAACAGCCTCAGCAGTTAAGAGCACACTGAGAGCTCTCACTCCACTTACCAAGGTGGTTTCATGCTTGGAAAGAAAAGAGCAGAGAATTAAATTGCTTACCACGACTTTACGGAAACTTAGCCGGAACGACCTGTCCAACTGTAGTGCAGGTTGCCAGGAAATCCCATGGATTACAGCCTCAAGACTCAGACAATACAAACAGCAGAAAAATGAAAAAGCCCTTCCCTTAAAAAGTTTTAGATAGCTTACTTTTGCATATGAAAAATAATGTCTTGTAACACATAAGAATGACAAAATGCAGAATTTATCATGACATAAACATCTTCAACATTTGAAAAAAAAGATTTCTTTAATGGCTGGATGTTTAGGACACTACACTTTTGGAGCATGAAGTCCTGGAAGCCTGTCATAAAAATCCTGAAAGTATTTTTTTCTATGGAACTAATGTGACCAGCTTTGTGACTACAAGACAATTACAAAAGACAACTACTAGTAATGATTTCAAGCCCTTTGGTACTTTTGCTGGGGCAAAAGCACTGACTTCTTCAAAGGAAATCAATCTGAAAAGACTTTAGCAACATCTTTTGCATATACAAACACAGTAGATTGCATTGGGAAATACTGGGAAAAGATTGTGAAAATAAGTTTTGTGAAGTCACGCATGGAAAATACTAAAAATGTTAACAGAAACACTCAAATTTATCTTCTTCATTGTCACCACGAAAGAGGTTAGAACAGATTGTGTGTTATTGATAGTAGGACTTTGTAATTATTTTCATGTGACTTAATTGTCTTGTAATACTGACTTAAACTGAAAGCCAATTAACAATTATCTATAGAATTTCAAAGACATCCTTTTTTGCCACCTGGATGAAAATGTTTATATTCTTAAACAACTGCTCAATAATATAAGAACATATTACTGATTATTCTTGAAACTAGTCTCACCTTTTTTGAAGTTGCTATACTGTTGTTTTAAATCAAAAAACACTATGTGAACAGCACATAATTTTTACTACCTTTTTAAACTAAGTACTATACTCACTTCAGATTCACAGTTGTTTTAATATAAATTCCAGTTTTAGAAAATTTTGCTTATCATATGTTAAATGCTTAATAAGATGTGGTAATCACAATGTGGTAAAACTCAAATACACAAAAAGGTGGCAGGCAAAAGAGAGGATAAGAGTATTTCCCTGTGTACTATTCCATTTGCATTCCTTCTGAGATGTGCAGTCCCTGCTCATCCACAGCTCTGGGCTGGCTCCTGAACAATCTCACCCCTAACAGTCCCTTCTCATCCGTGTCTTTCCCTTTGTCCCTTTAAGCAGAGTTGTTGCTGCAGGTTAACAGTAAACTACACTAAATTTTTCTGTAAGGTTATTCTCCATCTGGGCTACCTCATGAGGGAACTACACACACAGGTTTGTTGGCACTATGAACATAACAGTGCTTTGGTGTGAATTAACATCCATGTCTCTAAACGAGAAACCAAAGCCTGAAACAGTTTTCTGTAACACAGAATGAGGCACTTACCCTGGCCTAGAAATACACCCCTGTGTTTAACATGCAGAGGGAATAATAACCAAAGCAGATTTCTCAGCAAGCAAAAGCTAATTACCTCAACTGAAACTGTCCAGAGCACTTGGGCAACATCCCGACAGGAGTAAACAATGCAGAGAGCATTTTACAAGGTCAGCAAGAAAAGATTAAAATGATTTGTGGCATAGGAATGGAAAATTTACCCCCTAAGATGAAACTAGGAAGCTGGTAAGGTCATAAAACTACAGACTGATGTCAAGGACTGAAAGAATTCTCCTGGATCTTTGCTTATAAAGAGGGTTCAAGACTGCTGCAGCAAAGGCAAAATTAAGTTCCCTGGCCCATGCTGCAGGTAAAAACATTTAGTCTTACAGTGTGGATAGAGCTGACAAAGGGTGGCCAGAGCAGTCAGTACAGGTCAGAGGCAGGAAAGAAAGGAAAGGTTAATAATTTCTAGTAAGAGGGACTATGACTGGCTAGAGATGTTTCACACTGGGGAGCAGGACTGGCAGTGATTATGTGGGTTGTGAGAAGCTTGGAGGGGATGCACTACAGAAAACAAAGATAAGCATATAAAGAATAAAACTTGAGTTAATTCCTACATAGAATAGTCTTCACATAAACGTTACTTCTTAGGGCTAAAATGTTTTTCTGCAACATTCCAGAGCCTGAGCAGTCACTTAATCTCACAACTATCTTTGGAGTCTACCAAAATGTGAGGTTACCCATTATATAACAAAATAATGAGAATATATATATAAAAATGTCTCTTGAAGCTTTGTTCCCCTCAATCCTCTTCCGCTCTGTTGCAAGAGTTAGGGAACATTCAGATTTCTCTCCATCACTGTCTTCTTCTATTCCTGTGCTAACAATTGACATTTCTATGAGCTCATGCTGTACAAAAGAATTGTTTTCTTATTTTGTGCAATTTAGTTGAAACTTCGACTTACATCCAACCAAACATAACTACCTTTACATGTACACCAGCCTTAAGATAATCTTTTCTTGTTAGAAAAGTTTTATTAAACAGGCATATATGTGTCTATGCATAGGGAGGTTACAGTTTGTTGCAAGACTGGAATGATATCAAGTTTCACCATTTTCAAAAAAAATCCCAAGAACACTCACATTTTTTACATGAATAGGAATCATCATACACTCCTAGAGCACCTAGGTCAATGGGACTATATTCTCTCCTTGCTACTGCAAAATGAAAAGTAGATTAGAGGGGCCATATTTTAAAGACGCTTTATTTCTTTTCCCTCCTTCAGGAGGTCTTACTGCTTATCAATGAGACATTGTTTCCTTTGGAAACAACCTCCTCTACCTAAAACCAGTTAAGTTCTAAGGTTAAGTACCATACAACTATCTTTGAAAATGAACATTTCATGTAAAGTGTATTTTCAGACAACACATGATAATACTTCAGCTTTTTCAAGTTCATCAGCAAAGCTCCTCCCGCCATGTAGAAAACAGGAAAGAAAAACACACTTCCATATAAGTTATGTACTGTTGGAATAAACAATTTCCATTTTTCTTTCTTTCCACTTCAGGTACAGACTTTCACTCTTCTCTGATTGTTCTTGACTCTCAATTTGCTTTTACATTTGCTCCAAAATGCCAGAAATGACTATTCAGTTAACTGCAGCAATCAGAATTTTAGGCTAAGTTCACTGAACTAATGTCTGCTCCCATGGCTGGCAGTGCAAACTATTTAAAATGAAAGCACCAATAAATAAAACTGCTTTGTAGACTGCATCAATCTACTTCCATCCCGACCTAAAACTACACTAAGAGGGTGGAGATCTCTAATGAATGATGCTGATGCACAGCTAACATTCATACTACCCCTGTGGTCAGTGTGCAGGCAACATCCTACCCGTAAACTAGGAAAATCTAAAGTGATCTTGCAAACAAGCAGTAGAAAAAAGTACTACTAATTCCAGGTAAATACTGAAAATGGAAAGGAAACATGCTAATCCTAGCCTTTCACACATCTCTAAGCGCTGAAGCAAGAATTCATGGGCATTTGATGTTTCCTTCTCATGATGTTTCCTTTAAAGAGTTCGTTACAATTTAGATGAAGTTCCAGAATTCCAAGGTGAAGGTGCTGATGGTTTTGACAGTTGTTTGGAAATCAGGTGCCAGTAAGAGAGAGCAGTCTTCACTCTCAGCTATCCTTACATAGAATTGTAGGCTTTTCTCCTGTAAATTGCCTACAGTCAAAAATCCTTAAATCAATAGAAATGAGTGCTAAAGTAACCCATTATCTTGTACTTTGCTACTGGCAAGGTCAGGAAACCAGATGAAATGTCCTAGTGTTTTAGCAAAAGACAATAAACTGCAACAGAGGGAAGCGAAGAGCTTAGGTGGGACTTCTCTTACAGGCATTAGTTATCTACACCTCTAATCTTTGGAGGTCTGCTCCTAAAAGGTCTGCAAACTTTCAACTCCCTTTATAGCTAATGAAAAGAAATAAGCATTTTACAGTGGCCTTCATATAACCTATTTTAGAGATCTATTTTTGGATAAGATAAAATAACAGTCTGGATGTGTTTATTTTTCTCTGTGGATTAGAAAAGGAGCTTAGGGTGACTGGATCAGCTGTAGACATCTATATTTGGTCAGGTGAATCCCTACACTCTACAGTGGCCAAAATAACTATAGAAGAAGAAAAACAGAAAACTAATGAGGATCTATATTACGGCATGTTGTACCACTTACTTAAAACTCTCCAGTTCAAGGACAAAGGATCCTGGAAGCCATATTGAATACTCTTAGTGAAGAAAAAACAAGGAGTACGAACTTGTAAAACTTTCCAACAAATCTTTAAAATCTTAGCTTCAAAGATCAGGTCTAGCTCTGGAGATACTTAAAAACTGCGTAGGGATAAACAGGAAACAAACCTATACTCACCCTTGCAACCTAATGAATAATTCCTCAGAATCTGTTCTGAAGCTATAGAATAAAAAAGTGAAAGCAAGAGCTGCTGCTCTAAGACAATATTTTTAGTTAGGAAAAGAAAAACTTAAACAAAGCATGTGCAAGCTCTGCTTCAGTGGCCGTGACGGTCTGCGATGGGGTCTGTTTGAACGGCGCTGCTTGGGTTTGCTGCACTTGGCTGTCCAGACAGTCAGATAAGTGACATGTCAGCAGGAAAGACAGCAAACAAGCAAAGTGACATTCTGGCCATGGTCGTGGGCTCTGTGAGGACCAGGTGTCCCCAGCAGTGGCCTAATGCGTATTTTCTGACTGAACTGAATATTGTTCTTAACTATAATCTTTACAAATTCCAGTATTTCTGAAAAAGCAACCCCTAGTCTGTCAAAATCAGTGCAAGGATTGCATGCAACTTCCTTTGTTTAGCACATCTATTCTGTCTTTTCTCCTGTAAAACTCCCACATCTTCATAGTCAAGAATCTTTTGTGCAATGCAGTATCTTTTAAACACATAGAAGCTTATAACATAACTAATCAACACTACTTAGGAATCCTGTAAGAAAGAGCAATTACCTTCCAAATTAACATTATCAGTTACCTAACCCTACAGTTATACTACATTTATATTTGAGAAGGGTAAGCAATTTAAAACTTGTGCTGATTGAGGAATCAAATGTCAGTGTGCCTTTCAGATTAATCTTCTGTAGCTCTGGAACTTGCACAACATTAAGTCCTTCTGAATTAAGTGATACGTTTTCCCAGAAGAGAAAGGGAATGCACAAAGTTATTGCAGAAAAAACCCTGCATTTATTGCATAGATTTTCTATGTTTTTGAATAAAACATGCAAATGTTCAGATCCTAACAGTGGAAGACATCTTCCCACTGCCACAAGATCTTTCAGTGATTGTTCTCCATCCCTGTTTGGTTACCACCCCTTTTAAACAACTTGTCTAAGTAGGAAAGACATCATAGCAGTGGCTTTCAAGCTTTTCCATTTTATAATAAAGGTGTGGTACCATTCAGAAACTTCAGGACTGGGGAAGTGATTCTTGCCCTGTACTCAGCACTGGTGAAGCTGCACCTCAAGTCCTGTGTCCAGGTCTGGGCCCCTCCATTCAGGAAGGACATCGAGGTGCTGGAGCAGGTCCAGAGAAGGGCAATGGAGTTGCAGAAGGGTCTGGAGCACAAGTCCTGTGAGGAGCAGCTGAGGGAGCCAGGGGTGTTTAGCCTGGGGAAGAGGAGGCTCAGGGGAGACCTCAGAACTCTCTACAACCACCTGAAAGGAAGTTGTAGCCAGGTGGGGAGCAGTCTCTTTTCCTAGGTAGGAAGCTGCAGGACAAGAGAACACAGCCTTAAGCTCTGCCAGGGGAAGTTGAGGTTGGACACTAGAAAGAAATTCTTTACAGAGAGGTTGACTGCACATTGGAATGGGCTGCCCAGGGAAGTGGTGGAGTCACTGTCCCTGGAGAGGAAAAGACCAGATGTGGCACTTAGTTCCACAGCTGATAAGGTGGTGTTGGGTCACAGGTTGGACTTGATCTCAGAGGTCTATTTCAATCTAGCTGATTCTGTGATGCAAGTATTTCGACTGCTGTACAGTAGATACAAATCTAGTCCTAGTACAAATTTCCATGGACATGTTTTACATGGCTTACAGTTTTCATCGACCAAAAACTCCTCTGCCACTTTTTATGAAATATATCACAGCAAGAATGAATACACTACTTGTGAAAAGATAGGAAAATGCCTCAGAATATACTAAAAATTCATGCTGAGCTGTAGAAAAGATCCATACGCATTCAAACTTATACGCAGTAGAGTGACTCCTACCTGTCTTCAAGCTCTCAAAGCTTTAAAAGAAAACACTTCCTCCTCTCATGCCCTCATGCCCTGTCAGGTTCAGAAACAGGCCTAAAAGTGTGTTTCAACATATTTTTCCTCAAATGTACAGATACTTTCTCCTCAGTTCTATGCAACTGGAATTCATTCTAATCTGCATCTAATGGCAATATTACCTGAAGAAATACAATTTCTACACAAAAATCAAAAATCATTGATAATGATGGCTGAAATTCAGAATGGAAAGTAAAATCCACCAATAAAGTTAGTAAGGAAATGCTTCTACATAGATAGTTCTTTCCTTCTACAGCCACCTGGATTTCTCTGCAGATGATTTGCATGAAACGTCACATTAATTGTCTGCTACCCTCCAATAGCTACAGAAGTTCTGCCTTCAGAATTACAGAAGGACAATGCTGCTCAGAGACAATATTCATTCCCACTGCACACTCTGTAGTCTCTTCACTGGTGTGTTAAGAGCACAGTAGTGATACCAAACCCATCAACTTGGCTTGCTGTGCTGCTCTCTCTGCAAAAGGCTCGTCTGCCTCCTGGAAGCACCAGAGCAGGGGGAGAATAAAACTGTGTAAATCTTGTAAAACTGCTGTATTTTTAATTAAATAGAAAAACCCCAAACAAAACCAACCAAATAAACCCCACAAAACATAACAATAAAAAACCACCACGAAAACAAACAAACAAAAAACCTAAACCTCTTATTTAGAACTATGCCTCTTCCTAATGTCTGCCTTGCTGCATAACAAATGCTACCAGTTTGCTTCCACTTTGCTTCTTCTTTCAGGCAAAAAGATGGTTTACACTTATACTGTGCATGGTCTGGTATAAAACAAAGCTGCTCCCACAATAAAAATATGCTAATATTATATTTAAAATCTACTGTAAACCCTGATTGCAAAAATCTTCAGGTTTGAGATTCTCCTGGAACTCTTCCAAAGGAAAGAGCCAACTACAATAAATAAGGTGAGAGTTCAGGGAATATCTACAATGCAGTGACTTGCTATCATTAGATTTAAAATACTCATGAGAGTACAGTAGTGGAGGAAAGAATACTAATGTTTTTCCCTTAGGAAACATGACTTAGAAAATGTGTGGAAACATTCAATAGAAAGGGACCAAAATGGATAAAATTTACAATTTTCTATGTAGAAACCAGAAATATCCTAAAATCATTTTCAGAGGCCAAAAATTAAAAGCAGGACCTCACCATAGAGAATATTGTTAACAATGCTGTATCGCTTACCTTTCAGGTACCGCTATAAAATATGTTCTTAAAAGTGCATTGAGCCATTCAACAATACTTTCTATTTTTTATGAATAAAAAAATAACTTATCAATGTAGAAATCTGTTTTCCTTGTAAGTGCAATGCAGGGTATTTTCAAGCACCTGGTCTGTTAAAATTACAGCCACACTTTCGTCACCATATATCACAAAACTAAGACAGACCTTCATATGCAGCCCCCTCTCTGTTACAGGGACAAACCCTCACAGTTTATTACTCTCACATACCTCAAGCCTCTAATGACAGCTCCCCTAAAACAAAGTACATGCTACCCCAGGATACATAAAGGGAAGTTCCATATTGCTCTTACATATATGGAAGCAAAGTATAAAAATGACAAATTACCTCACTATAGAACACACATTCCTGTGATTCACCTCTTTTACTAGATGATTTTTTATTTTTAATTTCATCAGTACAAGAATTTACTGGTCCTTAAATATAGCATTAGCCTCCTTACTGTCAAAAATATGGATTTTCCTTTTGAATAAAACAAATGGCTTTAAAAAAACCAAAACCAGAAGTAGCATAATGATCTCTTCCAGAAGTTAAAAGAATTTATTTTTCTTAAATTCAAAAGCTTTAAATCTTAGTGAAATGGGCCACAGTGGAAAAGCCCTTTATTATATTACTGCACCTTATAAATAGTAAATGATATTGTTTGAGGTCAAGGAAAGAAATACTGCAATCCTGTATCAACTGTGCATAAAGGATGCTGGAAGGTTCATATTCCTTCTTTCCTTTTTACTGTTTCATCCAAAAAGAAGCTTTATTTATGGCTTGTCTCAGAAGACCTTCCTGAAACATCCCTTAGAGGTATTTTCAGAAGTATTTAATAATTAAACTTTTGCTTTTATTTGAGAAACTAAGAAAATATTGAAGAATTCTCCAAACAGAAATAGGATTCCCAAAACAACCATAAATCTATGGGTTTGGATTGTTGCTTATCTACAAAAATATGTGGGGTATTTTAAAAACTTACACATCTCATTTTATAATGTACACAAACCGGGCATCCTGGCTCAGTTTTAAATTAAATTACTAATTAAATTTTCATTAAAAATCAGAAATTCCTCTAACTCTGCAAGTTTTTTTGTTGGTTTTTTTTAGTGCCCACTCCTGCTTGGCAGTAACAGGATGTAATACTTCTCCTTTCCATATGGCCAAAATGATTGCTCTACTGCTGCCAAGATCAATCTTGTCTGTAATAAGGATAACTACTGGGTGATCTTTTGAAACTAGCCAAGTGAATGACAGACATGTGAGAGTGATTCAAGTGCCTATCCACAGCTATTTTAAATTAAACTGACACTGGGGAAATGCTATGTACCCAATTCTTTTTCCCATACACTAGGTATTTTTAACTGGTTCCCAGGAAGAACTCATACTTGCATAACCACACTGAGAATTAGGAATAAGCCCTCTATGACTTTCAGCTGGTAATGAAATCTCCCTTCCTTTCCAGAGTGCAGTTACAGACATCCCCAAGACAGGACCTCATCCCAAAGCAGCTATAGGTCTTCCTGTCTCTCATACTACCTGAGGAAAAGAAAAGGAAATGGCTTCTGAGTTTCTGGACAAAACTTCCTACCCCCATGTTTCGGTAGTAATATTTCCTGACATCTGCTTAAGTCTCCCCATCCCTGTAAATGTACTAAAGAAACATTCTCCATGCAATTATAAATATTTCAGATGAAATAAGTCTCTAATGCTCAAATTGAGAAAGTTTAAGTATTTTATTGTGAACATTAGAGGTGAGAGCAGAAAAAGCATTCACAGATAATACTGTCAAGACAGAAGAAAAGAGACAGAAAAACTATGAAAAAGCTGCACATGCATAACACAATCTTTCCAAGTTCAGTTAAAAAGAGAGGAATTCTGTACAGTTCAGTATCCATAGCCATTACCAGAGTACAAAGCCCTCACAACTTCCAAGTGCAAAGTAAGGCCAAGGTACTGCATGCAGACCTGATGACAGTGGGAGAGGCAGGAGCTCCCACCCCAATCTAATTTTGATCTGATCTGCAGCAAGAAAATGACCCTGCTAGTACCCTGCACCGCGGGCGATTTCTCTCCTTCCTAAACTCACAAAAAAAATCCCCTGAGTGCTATGAACTGTAACATTCTTCTGTCTGCATTAAGATATCCCTAAGACACCACCCATGGAAGGCAGAAAGGACGGTCACAGAAGCACCACTCTGTGTTTGCCCGTTCACACTTCCTCCTGCTCCTGGTCAGAGATAGAGGCCCACGGTCGGCACCTCTCCTGGCATTTCAGTTTTTCTTCAGAGAGTATTGCTATTTATCTAAGAAGTTTGAATTCTGAAGAAGTCCCAGTGCCTACATGGTGGGATAGCATTCAGTAGTGGACACAACAACATAATTGTTTAGTCACAGATTGTGGATAAGAAAAAAAGAATACTAATACAGGAGAAGAAAAGAAAATTAATATTCTGTACTCAGCCATATCAGCAGAGACTAATTAGACTGTTAGTCCATTAGTAAAACCACAAGGTTTCACTCCAGCAGCTCTGAAATAGTAATGGCTTTTCCCATGAAAACTTGAAAGAAAAGGTGAAAAAAGGTTTGTGTGGTATGATGGAAAGGAATGCCAGACACAGCTTTGGTCAAACATTCCCATTAAATATTTTCTCATTACCCAGTAGGTTCACTCACAGGCCAATTTCACTGGCTATTTACTAAGGAGGTTTAAGATAATGTTTACTGCTCTCTACTGTTTTTCAATTTTCTAAGCTTACTGGCATTTCCTTAAAAAAAATCCTTGTGAAATTAGAAAAGTAACATACTAATAGTTTTATGTTTTTGCTTCAGAGTAGATTTTCTCTTATTCTGATTATACATATTCTACCACTAAACTAGTATACAAATGCTCTCAAGAAATGCTAATATTTTCATTTTATACCTGAAATAAACTTCTGAAGATGCCTTTTTGCTTTAGCAATTTGGACTAAATCCAACTGAAATCACTGAAATTATTTACATGATGAATGAGAGCAGATCAAGCTCTTTGCAGAGAAAGATATTGGTGTATTTGTGCTTTTACTACACATATCAGCATAGTATAACTTAATGTCTACAATGCCTAAAAATGCCCAGAATAAAAAGATTAAAACTCTTTGTTTAAGCACTACATACTGTAAAATGTAAAAAAGTGTGATACTTAGTTGCCAAAAACACACTGAAGTGTGAGATAACATTATATGTTTATCTTTAATTTCACTAATGTTAAATGCTATCTGCATTTTTGAGAGTATAAGGAAGAAATGGAAACTAGGCAAGCAGTCCATAGAAAGCCAGTAATTACTGCACTGCTGAAAAAATGCTTTGACAAACTACACACAAGATATTAACCCACCAATTTACAGTACACTGATCTTTCCAACAAATTGCATTTACTGCTTACAAAACATAAAAGCCAGCTTCTTGAAAATTCATTTGCTGTTAGCATGCCTTCATTCGTTTATATTTCATCAAACAAAGCAATTTGAGACGAACAAGAAATGAACACTAATGAAAAAGCCAAAAGCTACAAATAGTAGAAAGATCTTGAAAAAATATTTTGTTTGGTGACACCACTTACACTAATTTTTCTTCTTTAATATTCAG
>VWZD01010158.1:0-24821 GCA_013396695.1 Sakesphorus luctuosus
ACCTGCTGAACTAGGACATTAACAAACAAGCTTTTTAAAACTTCTGTGAAAATGAGAAGTTGACTATGGAGACGGAAGTTTCTCCAGTTTGTAACAGCCATGAAAACAATCTGTTAAGTTATAGTAAACTATACCTGAACAGTGTGGTATATATCTATCGTGGATTTTGAAGCTGTCTGCTGTGTAGGAAATGTGAATGAGATGTCTATCAAAACAGCTCCTGAAACAACTTCAGCTGAGTCAAGTTTCCTCTGCTGTCTGTAAGCCTTTCTTTAGGCTACGATCAACTGTGCAGCGGAGTCCTCAATTATGCTAGGGCAGACTAAAATGGCTAGAATATTGAGAGTAAATTTGCAGCTAATAGAGACAAAAGCAGCCTTTTTCCTGACTTCCAGTTTACTTGCACTTGCAGTGGAGTTCCACATTTAACTGTTTATACCAGACAGCATTTCTTCAGTTTAATCATGACTGGGAGGTTTCACCTTAGATATTACAGCTACATATGAAGGTGTTGATTAATGTGTCCTAGATTTCTAAGGAAGACATAGAATCTTCATTTTAGCTGAGAAATATTCTGGTTGAAAAGTAGTTTGTTCCATACCAAAACTTAATTGAATCACACAAGAAAAGCTATTTGAACATGTTGTATTCTTTGAAAACGTTAGGAACACAAAGCCGTAAGAAATGTTAGACCTTCAAATTAGATCTTTCTTACAGCTTTAATGGTTGATTGATCTGCTTTGTCTTAAGAGGTTTTGTGGCTGCTTTCCATTATGATGTTAACCATGGAACTATCTTTAGAGAAGTAACATTACAATAAATGTTCAAACTTCACTGTCTAGAGCTAAAACCATCCAAAATAGTGCCTTGCTTTTCAAAGGTTCCAAGAGATTCTATAAACTTTGGAAGCTTTTCCAGCTAGGGAAAACTGGTTTGGCTAATGGCACGTATTGCTAGGTCATTACTCTGTTGAGGAGGCAAATTTCTGAACAGAGTTTTGATTTTTCACAAAAATAGTGTACTTTTAAGTAGAAATCACTATTCTAAGTCCAGTGATTAGTTTTAGTCATTCTAAATCTGAAGACTTACAGCAGACTTCAGGACACTAATAGTGTTCCAGGATATTAATGATCTATTTTGTACAGTTTGGCATTATGTCTCTCCTACATGACTAACAAAAAACATAACTATTAAGTGATTTGCTGCAATCTTGCCTGAAGTAGGAATGTTAATTCTCTGCCTAAATTAGCCATTACTTATCTAGATAGTCTTAAGATAGTGCATTGTGATTAGAGTAGTGGGCTTCTACAAATTGTTCTTTACTTTGAGGGTGACTGAGCACTGAAACACACTGCCTGCAGAGGTTGTGGAGTCTCCTTCTCTGGAGATATTCAAAACCCACCCAGACACAATCCTGGGCAACCTGCTTTAGGTGAATGTGCTTTTGCAAAAGGGTTGGACTAGATTATCTAAAAAGGTCCCTTCCAACCCTTGCCATTCCATGATTCTATATCTCTACATGTCGGAAGTTTCACTGCCAGTAATACTTTAAGGAAATTTTTACTTTGATGCTTTGCGTGAAAGCCTATTATAAAAATTCTTGTCATTACAAAAAGAAAAACAGGTCTTTTATGTAAGTATCACACAGACTTTGTTTTAATGTTTCTCTCCTATATTTCTGGGACTTAGGGATTTCTACAGGTGGACGTGTAAACCCTCGAGAAGGAATTGTGCTTCACTCTACAAAACTCATTCAGGAGTGGAGCTCTGTGGATCTCAGAACTCCAATATCAGATGCTCTGCACCTGCCAGTCTGGGTGGACAATGATGGAAATTGTGCTGCACTAGCAGAGAGAAAATTTGGTCATGGAAAAGGAGTAGAAAATTTTGTAACACTCATTACTGGTACAGGTGGGTGTGTTATAGTTCAATGCAACTTAAAGTCCAGTACCATCACTTAGAGGCTCAGCTGATCCTAAAAGTACTGTGCTTGGAAAACTCTTAATATTTTAGGTTCTTAAACAAAAATCCTCTTGCTACTCTGTTTCTCTTAGAGTACTTTTAATTTATACAGGCAAATGAAATCTCTCCCATAGCTTAAGCTTCTGATAAAAGAAGTTCTGCCTGATGCAACTATGCAGGCAAGTAAGGAAAATTTGGGCAATTTTAGCTGGAATAATTTTGTATTTTTTCAGCTCATGGCTTAATTCTATTTTAGCTTCAGAAATACAAGTCAGATCAGGAAATGTATCTAGAAGGTAAACAACCAAGTATGAGAGATGATGGTTGATATAATCTCAAATGCAAATGTGGGGTAACATTTCTCATTTGTTTAGTATATAGTCCTTTAGATGGTGACAATAATAACCAGCTGATAACTAACCCAGAGCTTGGGAAGGGGCAGTAGAGG
Source organism: Sakesphorus luctuosus (assembly GCA_013396695.1). Classification (NCBI taxonomy): domain Eukaryota; kingdom Metazoa; phylum Chordata; class Aves; order Passeriformes; family Thamnophilidae; genus Sakesphorus; species Sakesphorus luctuosus. The sequence goes on from VWZD01010158.1 coordinate 2,411, forward strand.
CCTGCAGGTTTGTGTTTTTGCTCTTTCGCACACGAGCTTATAGTCTAATATAGCATTAAAACTTGTCCTCCTTAAGTGCAAAATTTTAAGGCCACTTGGAAGGATAGTTTTCTGCATAAAGAGCATGACTCACAAGCTTAAAAGATCTGTCATAGTTCACTACCATCTATAGGCTTTTTAAGAAGAGATAAGCATTTTGACACAACAGGAATAGGAGGGAGCTGTAAGCTGGCTTATTAGGTGTGTCAAATGGAGAGGAGTTCTTTTAAGAACCAGTAAGCTTTGGTTTCCACTATAGATCATCACTGATGGAAATTATTTTATCTTGTCTGTATTATAATAAGGAAACATCAGTGTCCTGCAGAACTGGCACCTTTAAAAACTATTGTGAGGTGGAGGGTGGTGTTTTTCCTTTTTTTAACCATAGAAGTTTTCATACCTTTGCAGGAATTGGAGGTGGAATTGTTCATCAACATGAATTGATCCATGGCAGTTCTTTCTGTGCTGCTGAGCTTGGGCATATTGTCGTATCTTTAGATGGACCAGAGTGCCTGTGTGGTAGCCAAGGATGTATAGAAGCATATGCCTCAGGAATAGCACTACAGAGAGAAGCTAAGAAACTGCATGATGGTACCTATTTACTTTATTTTTGAAAACACAATTACTAAATTGCAGTATAGGAAGAAATTTTCAAAGATGATACTAATCAAAAATAGACCTATATTCTTTATCTTGGAAGAGACAATAGGTGTACTGGGAACATGCACAGTACAAACACTTTTCAATGGCAAAGAACATTTGGAACCACAGGTCTCAGAATTACCAGAAGCACATCACAGAGTTTAGACTGTACTTTTTAACCATCCTGTAAGGTAATCTGGCAGACATTCTGTGATGTTTTGTTTCACAGTGATTGTCTTTCAGCAACAGCTTCTTAAATAGTTGGAGAATATTTATATTTTAGTAACTTTTGGGCCTGAAAAGACCAGTTAAGTACCACACTATAACTGTTTGAGATTCCCTGCTTCTGCAAGTAGTTCCCTGAACAGTATTGCTATGACAACTTTGGCTAAACTCAGGGTTGTGCAGATTTTTCAGGATTCAGTATGCAAGTAACAGATGTAAAGTTTTTAATTGCCTGCTTTTTCACCATCAGTTTCTTGACTTGCTCACTCACCATGTTTTGCTCTTGGTTTTCTCCTCCTTTTCAGATGATCTCCTTTTAGTAGAAGGAATGACAATGAAGAAGGAGGATACTGTTAGTGCTGCACATCTTATTCAAGCAGCTAAACTGGGGAATACAAAAGCAGAGAGCATTCTCAGAACAGGTAAGAACATGGCCCAAAGGGTGGAACACCCCCATGATTTTATTTTTGGGGATGCAGAATTGGTAGTGCACTGTAACAGTACAAACACTTTACACATTGAGGAACACTCTCTATAAAAATTAGTAATGGTAATGAAATTGTAAATATAAATGTTGGAGGAAATGTCAGCAAAAATGTATATTCACACTATCTGTTACAATAAACAAGAAAGTTAAAAGCTTCTGCAAAGATCAGTTTAGAAAAAGTGTCAACATTCTCATATTGAAAGATTTGGGGACATTTCATTGTAGGCACATGAATGGCTAATCTGAGCTAGCAAATGCAATTTATGTATTACTTTACACAGAATATTTTACTGTTTTTCTAGCTCTAAATATATTCCTTATGTAGCTGATAACACTAAGATGGTAGAGAGTAATGCTTTCCTGTTTTCTGTTTGCATACAAGCTGATTATGTATTCTCTTTCACATCCATATCGTTGAACAATTCATTACTGTGCAAAAAAAAAATTGCCCTTTTTTTCCTTTTACTTTGGAAAGAAAAAATTAATGGCAAACTGATATTATGTGATAACTTCAACTCAAAACCGCCCTATGGAACAACACTTACCTGACAGTTATTTGCTGCTAAGAGACCTGTTTCAACTACTGACATCAGAACTGCTTTGAGTATTATACTTAATTTCTTTTTACTTTATCTTTTCAGCTGGGACTGCATTGGGCCTTGGAGTTGTGAACATTCTACACACCGTGAACCCCTCTCTTGTGATCCTTTCTGGAGTTCTAGCTAACCACTATGTTAATGCTGTCAAAGATGTGATAAATCAACAGGCTCTGTCCTCAGTTAAAACTGTGGATGTGGTGGTTTCAAATCTAGCAGATCCTGCTCTTCTTGGAGCTGCTAGTCTGGTACTGGATTATACTACACGTAGAATATACTAGCTACCTTGAATAATTATAGAAATGGACTATTCAAATTCCTAATGGGTGGAGGGAATACTTTGCCTCTAATTTTTCTTTGATGAGAGCAGCTAATGAATCAGAGTAGTGTTCTGAGTAGTTAGTGACCACTTCAGCAATTCCTAATAGAAGTATTATCTTTTTGTAGTTTTCCTAAACTTCATCTGACTTCATAGGAAGTAATGTGCAATTCTGGTTTTTTAAGCACTTCTGTTGGTAAGCCTATGTGTACCTTTTGAGTGTAGCTGAATTACTTATAAGCATCTCTTGATGTATGGTGGGGATTATATGTATGGTGTATAAAAATTATGCCTAACACTTGGGGATTCGAATCTCATTTCCAGCCTATATGAAATGAGAAGTTTACCAGATTTTCAGTTTCCAGGCTTCCGCCCACAAAGTAAGTGTGATGTAATCACCAACAGCAGATAGTAATTTCAGTGGGAAGCAGCCTCTGCAATAAAAAGGCAACACCTAGAAATTGTGGTTCATGAAGGACTTGGTAGAGGCAACCAAGTCTATTTATTACATCATCTTTAAAGGGCAGAGTCCCATTTTAGAAGCTTTGCATATGAAAGGAAAAGACTACAGTCTAGTGAGCTTACAGCCTGTAGAGCAGTGCAGACAAACTGATAAGCGAGCATCTTTGTCTTATGGGTATGGCCAACAGTTAATTGTTTTAATTTTATTCTTTGGGGAATTCTAAAGGGATTTCATCTACTACTTTGTCTGCCAAATTAGCAGAGGGGGAGACTGCTTATTCTTTGGTAGCCAGTTAGCTGAAATTCAGCCCCATGGCACATGTGATGATAAAGACTCTACCTTTCAAGAAAACTTCCACTGCAGAGTGACATGGTGAATCCTGTCACCCATTCTGGTGGCTGCAGGTACACTGTTCTTGTCCTGCATTCACCATCAGCTTTCAGAATGGAAAGTCAAATCTGAGCCTTATCCTCACCTTCACAGCATTCCTGAGAGGAAAGTATGTCAGATACCAATGAGGGCTTGTCTAAGTAAACCATGGTTTAGATTTCTTTAGCTATTCCTTCTTGATATAAAGATCCAGCTGCTTTTATAGCACACTTTCAAAATTCAGGAGAAACTGAAAAACCAACCTATTTGTCAAGAAAATAGCTGTGGAGGAACAGTCATAAGACTATCCTCTGTCCTGCATTTAATGGCCTGTTGCGACATCTAACTCAACCACCGATATTCTCAGAAGTCCAGTAATGTGTTAGTAGAGAGCAAGGGCTGTTTCTGCACTTGAACTTTTCCAATCAAAATGAAAAAATGTTCTGCACCCATTGCCCTCTGCTATTCAATAAGCTTGGACTGAATAGCTCTTAGTACACTGGCTAATCTGGGAAATAAATCCCTGTGTACAGATTGTCTTCACTTCATCCTCTCTTCCACAAGGAATGCTTACAGGGAACTCGCATCTTCAGAGCAGATTTCAGAATCACCATTGCATCTTCCTAATGTCTCCAGGAACAATTGTGCAGTCTCTATACCATAGTTTTTCTCAAAATCAGAAAATGCTGGTTCTTAACTATTTTCAGAGTTGTAGTAGGCTTTATGTCACCACAGATTTTTAGATCTCTTTCCTGCATGTCTTGGTTAATTTAGTGATTCCCACTAACTTCAATACCATTAGGTCTGTGAGCAAGTCAAGGAGAAGTCAGCATTTCTCTACAGTGATAGTTGCTCAATTCAGGAGTAACAGTGTTGAGGTTCTAACAGTGAGGAGGCTTGTCATTTGATCTTTCCATCCTCTAGCATCACAAGGGTTGCTTAGCTGGAATACCTAGCTAAAAGTGGGACCAGGCTTTTGTTTCTCAGACTATCTGAAGGTCTATTTTTGATATCTCAGACTCCAGATATGTTTTTCCCAAGCAGCTGAAGGGAGGGTGAAGGCATAGAGAAAACACAATAAAATAAAATTAATTTGAGAAGTTTACTCTGAACACCTTTAACATCTGCTCCTGTTAAGAAAACGGTTCTTAAATGCTTTTGAAATTTTTTGTCAACTGGCCAAAAACCTCCTGCATTATATACAAGCTGTTAAGAAGTCCTTGCAGTTCTCCCTAAGAAGTTTGTGTATTTATAAAATCAGAAAGAATTAAAAAAAGATCATATTTAATAGCATAATAGTGATTTTGTGTCTCCTTCTTTCCCTGTTCAGAAACCCCCCTTGCCCCCCAGGTGCTTTTAACATGGTCCAGAGGTTTTCTGGACACTAGATCCCAAGTCCCAGAGAGAGCAAACATCAGATGTTCTGTACTGCACTTAATCGATGCTGGCCCTACATCCTTTAGAGTAGCCCCATATCATGAAGATCATGGACTCAAATGAGGGCAAACCGTAATTTTTTTATATGCAATATTGGGAAAAAAGTAGAGCACTGAAAGCCCTATTTCCCCAGCTGTTACCAGTATTTCAGAGCCTAAAGCAGCAGTGCATTCTCATTACATGCACTGGCAGCATCTGCTTATCCTAGATGTTATGGAGGTTGGTTTTGCAGTGTCCCTGGTAGGTACACTGGGTGGTATCCCAACTGCTGAAGTCCTAGCAGGAATGCCACTGTCCAGCCCCCTACGCAGAATTGCTTATGACATCAACAGCTTGGGCAGAAGATCATTCCTGATTATGGATATTTATAACCATCATTACATAAGCAATCAGCAGCAGTAGAGTGCCAAAAGGTTAGAAAGTGAATTAAAACTGGAGTTAGTGCTGTAGCTTATAATACACGTAACCAATATACCATTCCTATACCCTGTTGCTCCTCATCCTTGCAGTTGGTGGGAAATGGCTGTTTTGTCCACAGCAACTCTATCTCACCATAGAAACCCAACCAGCCAGGACCTGGAATTATGAGAAGGCCAGCTGAGCTATCTTTTTACAGATGATTTGGTGATGCTTTGCAAACTATACAGCATTAAGGTTTGAAATTTCTTTTTGGTCTCCTGACCAGCAAGTTTAGTTACTCAATATTTTCCATCTTTGACCTGCTATCCAGCCACTGATAATGAACAAATGCCTCAATTTTCGGGTGATCTTGAAGAACTGTCCTTCCTCCATTTAATTTTAACACAATTGTCAGAAACAGTGCATACTATCAATTGAAGCAACAGCACTTTCTATTACTGAAACCCATGCCAGAAAATAAGGTACAGACAGAATTCATACTCTGATTCAGGGAAATCAGATCACTGCATCCTTTTCAAATGCCATGGAGAGCTTACAGGCAGCTAAGTGTAAAATAACCTGGACTGTACACCCCTTGCACAATTCCAGATAATTGTGTTTGGATTAGAACAACTGTTCTGCAGAGGAATACGCTTGCCCAAGCCACAGATACTACTGGAGGAATGCTCTTTGAAAGGCAACAGACACCCATCTCATCCATTCTGATATAAAAGCCAGTACTCTATGTTTCCCTCTTAACCGGTTTCCCAGAAAAAAAACATCAGCAAGAAATGGGCAAGCCATAGGACATTGTTTTATGGCTACTTAAAACATAACCATGTTCCACAGGCTAAGTGGATGAATGCACAGCGCTGTTGTTTTCAGGCTCCCTGCTTTCTAACAAACCCATGATCTCTCCATCTCCCTTCTTTACAAATGCTCATTGTAATCTCAGGCTCCCTAGCTGCTGGCTTGCCACCTGATCACAAGCTAAACAAAGCAAGTTCTATACTAGGATGTGTTCAGCAGTAGTCTGCAGCTTCTCTTTCAATGCTGCATGATATCTTTGCACACATGCAGCTGGGATTATGTTTGCAGGATTGGAAGTGTCCAGGTTTTTTTCCAGATTCCACACATTGACTCAATTTTCTATGGAGATAAGCAGCAACAGTGGGAACTAAACAGAAGAATTAGTACACTCAGCTAGGCCAGAGGTACCACAGAATTGTCACATGAAGTCACAAAACAAAGTGACAAATCAATGTTCAGGAAAATAGACAAGGGCTTTGATTTGCCCAAATAAACCTGAGTGTTTTTGCTTAGAATTACAGTGTCTAAGTATTTAAAATAGTTCTCAGATACAAGCTGAGAACATCCTTACCCCAGGAGTTCCAAGCACCTCAGTACAAGAGAGGTGCAGACACTGGAGAGAGTTCAACAAAAGGCTGAAAAGATTATAAAGCAACTAGACCATTTCTCCTGTTAGGAAATACTGCATGAACTGAGACTGTTCAGCCTGGAAACAAGAAGGCTCGGGGGGATCTTACCAATACATATAAATACCTGAGGGAGGGTGCGAAGAGGACAAAGCCAGGCTCATTTCAGTGATGCGCAGCAGCAGGACCAGAGGCAAAGGCACAGACTGAAACACAAGTTCCTCCTGAACATCGGGAAACACTTTTTTACTATAAGGGTGTGCAAGCACTGCCACAGGTTGCCCAGAGAAGTGATGGGAATTGTGCTTCTTGGAGATCTTCAGAAGCTGTCTGGACATGGTCCTGGACAACAAGATCTAGGTGGTTCTGCTTCAGCAGAGAGGTCAAACCAGATGATCTCCAGAGGACCCTTCCAATCACAGCCAGTCTGTGACTTTGTGACAGCGCCGATAAAGGGGACAGTGAGCTACCACACTTGAATATAAAAACAAGGGAGAAAGGGTGATCTACAAAATCTCAGTACAAAAGCTAGAGGAAGTAACCAAAACCCAGAGTTGCATTTTCAGTGTTCCAGTTAGATGAAATGCATAAAAAAACCTGCAAAGACATTCTTAGCCTCTGCAAACTCAGCTTATAAAATACTGCTTTAACTTCCCTAATACTGCTTTGGCCTTGATTTTGAGTCTTAGCCAACTTTTTTTAAATTGCAGCTCAAAACCAGGCCTGTACCCAGACAAAATATCCTATAAGATAGGACAATGTGATCAGTAAATTCTGTAATCCATTGTGAAGAAACCTCTCTAATATATTGATTTTTCAAATCCTACTAAATTCATATTAACACTTTAAAGACTCTGCATTCCTGCAATGGAGTTTTCTTTACTAGATTATCAATTCATTTTGAAATCTGTTCATTTTCGAGCCTTGGAGTAAGTAGAAAAAAGTTTTCAGTCATGGTCTCAGCACAATTAGTCAAGGCTAGCAATGGACTTGCTCTGTGTCTCAGTCCTATTAGACTCACCTGTGATACCCATGTGCAGCTCAGAAAATAACTTTCTGCTTTAATCTTCAATGGAATCAAGCTTCCAGACCTGTAGTCTACTACCATTCTCATCACCGTTCATCAGTAGTGTGTGAATACACTTGTAAATATAAGAGTAGCTCCGGTCACTACAGACAACAGTAAGTTACAGCTTAACTTCTGGAGCCCAACTGGAAACCATTTACTCACTATCCTACTAACCAAAGGATAGGGCTGCTAGTAAGACAGTATGTTTCAGTCTGCATCTGCAACTCCTTTCAAGCTGCCTGGACTAACCCTCCAGCTTGTATGTAAAAGGTATTAAAGCAATTATGCTACACACTAGGTTAAGATACTGTGTCTTTGAAAAGAAATGGAGGAATAATATAGGAGGCTAAACAGATTATTATTACATGACAGACATATTGTCTATGTAAGCCTTAACATTGCAAGGCTGGAATACAGTCCTTGTGAATGCTGTGTGAGCTAAGGAAGCATAACAGTGATTTTCTGGAACAGTTTGTTTCAGGTTCAACCACCTTTGCAGACAGAGCTCCAATCTGCAGATAAGCAGCAGTAAGAGCAAGTCTTTCCGTCTCTTGCTCTCCAGCTCTCCAGTTCATAACCCTGGTAGGAGAAAGTCTCTGCAAAAATCAGTAAGGAGAAAGACACAGTTCAAAAACATCTGAGCAACCTCTACACAACAAATTTTTTGCATTGAATACACAGCAGAACAGAATATGCAGTAGAATATCAAAAGCTTTGAACTACTCAGTGCCTTGTACTGTATGTTGAGACAAAAATGGGAAGCCAGAGTGACGGCAGAGAACTATACAAAACTGCTTGCTTACCTGAGAAGTCAGTGTCCTTAGTTCCACTGGAAGAGCTAAGCTCCTTAACAAGCCTGCTGCTGCAGCTTCCTAGAGCTTTTATCTAGCGTGATAAATTAGATAGGGGAGCAGTTTTTAAACTAAAGCTCTCAAGAGCTTTAAGAAAGCTTAATGAAACAAGCAGGACAGCCTCACAGAGACCAGGAGAATTGCTGTGTGGACAAGGTGAAATCACCAGCAGTTAAGAGAAATGTTTGCTCATACCCAATTCAAACACCATCTGTCAAAAGGGAGCAGGAGACCACCTTCATCCAAAGTCAACAACACATTTTGCTGTTTAATAGATGTTTAATATCAATAATGTGGGAAGTGACACCTCAGTGCACCACAGAACAGAGACTAGAGTTTTGGAGGTTCTCCCATTTCAGACACAGAAAGGAAACATCAGGAAGAACATGCAATCAAACAATGATCAGATCTAGATACATCATGATGTTGTCCAAAAAACACTGAAACAATTAATCAAATTACTGCAAACATAGCTTCTCTGAGTAAGGTTAAGATATTGCATTTGTAGTGTTTCCATTGAGCTTTGCTTCAGCGAACCAGCGGAGCCTGCTTCAGCGAGATGAGGACTGAACGCATGCGGGACACATCTTTTGCCTGCTTACTAGCCTTGGGATTAAAGTCACAGAGCTGAGCCACACGTTCCCACTCAGTGCCTGGAAAAACTTCTTCTGCATCATTCACAAAGGCTTCTTCAGCTGCCCTAAAAGCAATGCAATGCACCTTGTGTTAATGCCCAGCATGTAAGGCACTCCTTCCCTCTCACAGGATGCAGTTTCTTTCAGCATGTTTCATAAGAAATGTGACCTGACAGCTGCTTGTGGACATTATGGCCACTTAAGATCCCACTGTCCCAGTCCTGGAGATGAAAATAGATTGCAGTAGTATGCTATGAACAAGCAGTGCTGAGGATTGCTGTGTAAAATGTTGGAATACAGGTGTTTGGTTTTAAGAATAGTTACAGAGTATTTACCTAAGGAGTCATTGCACAAACTGCCAGAAGTAAGGTATTTCTATGCAGGCATTTTATTTATGGAGAAATGCCCAAGTCTTAACTCGTTAAGACCCTGCCACTTGATGGCTTATATTGGACATTTGCCAACTAGAAATTTACAACTGCCTGTGAGCATATCTTAAAACAGATTCCATCTGAGGATTTAAATCAGCCCCAAGGCCTACAGGCCATCATAAAACTATCTGCTGATGATTCCCAATGCTACAGTGAAGCAGCATGAATCATAAGGAATTTGTCATGAATCCCATGCTTTTGAGTTCTATAGACTACAGCATTTTTGGCAGAGGAGATGATTTGTTTGAGGTCAGCTCACAGAAGAAATATATTTCCACTGCTCTTCACCCTAAAGAGATTCTAAGGAGGCTTTGTATATTACATACAGGTAGGTTAGTGCCAGTGGCTTCCCAGCTGTATTAGTTTAGCATTTCTACGCTGCCACTAGCATTGCTTCAATGCAGGGATAACACTCCAGCATCTAGTTTACATGAACTGTGGGGCCCTGGTAGCTGCCTGAGTGCAAGAGCAATAAGCATCGAGAGATCAAACCAAATCCATCTACTCCAACAAGCAGTACAGAGGAAGCAGTGAAAATGACTCTCCCATGAGGGTTCAGCACTATTCACAGGGATGATAAGGTTACAGACACCACTGAAGACAAGGGTCACTACAACACTGCTACTTTATGTGACATGACACTTTTAAGGGGCAGTGAAGATTTTTTTACTTAACTGTTCTAGGCTGTAGCAAGGATGATTTATGTTTGTGCTTAAGAGTGAAGAGAAGAAAAGAAACAAGGAGAGAAAGTTTAAGTCAGATATAGAAAATGAGAATGAGTTTAATGCAGATGATTAGCTGGCTGAACATGCACTAGTAGCTTAGCCTATATTCAGAAAACAGGCAGCCAGTTTTATTATGCAGCACTTAAACTGCACATTTGCATTGGACATATGAAAACAAGGGTTTTATTGAAAAAAAATCTAACAAAATCAACTGCAGGAGACTTCAGAAATATTAAACACCACCTGTAAATCCATCATTTCACAAGTCTTGATTTACATACACCTACAGTTAATTCCACATCGAACCTTCAATATTAATCCACTCAAAGCCACAACATGGCTCACTAGTACACCTTCTGAAGGTGACACCTTAGAATCTGTAACATGTCCATCTTTCAATTCAAGTCTACAAATTAAGGGAAGAAAACCAAATACATGAACAAGCCAATGAGTATTGCATTCCTTCTACCCTTTGGAAACTAGCATACTCAATGGGGCCTCAAAGTCATGGCTGTGTTCTTATTGACCCATTAGGCTAGCAAAATATCTACACTGAGCTGCTTCTAAATGTTTTCCCAGCAGCTTATGCTGATTTTCCAACACACTTTCTTATACTTTTCATCTGTTTTTTTTAACAGCCTGCTATTTCTCTATGCATGTGCCTCTTCTACCCCGATTCATTTCAGGTGATTTCTTTCTACCTTCCTTGGCTTACAGAGCTTTATGGGCAAGCATTGCTTTAATATTTTCCTGATTATGTAGGCAAATGAGCACAGATCAGGTGCTCAATGCCTATTACAGACTTAAACACTGGTTCTCTGTGGTAGGACTAAATGCAGCAGCCATGTGAAACTGCAGCCACTAACTCATATATCCAGCAAAGCATCTTGCCAAGCAATACTCACTAGCCTGGAACCAACTGTATACCCCTACATCTAATGACTACTTGAAGTCATTACCAAAATTCCAGTGCTATGTATACTACATGACCTAATCTGAAAGTGCTATTTTGTACAGTGTATACAAGAAAACTGCACTTATTACTGCAGATGAGAATAGGTCCCCAAAGTAAAGGCTATTAGTTATATTAGCTTATACTGCCCCGAAATATTCAGAAGTCAGCTTAAGACACTCAGTGCTATTTCTGATCCTCCTTATTATCTCGTTGACTAGCAAATAGAATTAGTAGTTAAGCAACATACACATAACCAATCACGTCAGCGAAGGGCTGTTTGTAGAAAGCTTCATCTGCCACCCTAGGCAGCAAGTAGTCCAACAGGCAGGCAAGCAGGCAGGAGAAAAGAGATAAGGGTAAGAAGTACAGAACACAGCTGAAGGCAGTTTTAACAAGCACATTAACCTTGCATCACCTAGACTTACTGTAACAGGAAAGCACTTACTATATGGATTGTATTCATTAAGCCACTGATCAGAGGGGCAACACAGATGTTCTGCTACTTCCTAGAAGTCTGGACCAGCTAGTTAGGAGTAGAACCCAAATGTTACCATTAGGCTGCTTCCAGAAGACAGAAACTACCATTAGGCAAGAGATCTCAACAGACTGATGAATGCCAAACACTCCTGTGCAACACTTGTGTAATGGGCCCTAGTCCAGAATCCACATTCCACACTCAAACACTGGCCATTAATAAAGCTATGGGGTTATCATGAGCTCTGGCAACGAGCTAGAGGAGTACCAGTCCTGTTCCCTTTTCATGCCCCAACCAAAAGATGGTGAATTTCTCAGTGAACGGAAGTGGCAAATTTGTAATTCTGTAGGCAGGTCTACTTTCTTTCTTTAGTAAGAAGAGTAATCTACTAGGACTCTATTTACTAAAGACAAACCTGGTGGCCATTTTGATAAGAAAAGTGGTATTTTAAAAAAAATCCCAAACAAACAAAACAGCAGTTCATCTTGAAGCCTATGAGTTCCCAAAGTATAAAGCAGTCTTGATGACTACCTGGACAGAATGAAATTAAGAAATCTAAGTTGTATTAAGTCAGTACTATTACATGTAGCTTTACATGGCCTGAAGCCAAAATTCCACAGGGAACCTTTCAGAAAGTGTAAGAGCTTCCTAGATCAGCAGCCAAGTCATTAGTTTCTGCCACAGGGGCCATAATTAGACAATTATACCACCACAGACACAGTAAGCATTTAGTTTTTCACTAGTAAAACTGAGTCATGTTATTTCTGAAACACTTCCAAAAGGAGTGGCAAAAGGTTTTAACACAGCTAATGAAATAACTTGTAGCTATGTCTAACTAGAATGCCACTTCCATGTGTTCTACAGATGGCAAGTAAGAATGCTGGTCTCAGGGCAGGCAATTGCTGAAATCACTGAAGGCCTGTGCAGCTAGGAGCATGCCAACAAGTGGACAGAATATAACATTTTCTGGTCATGTTCAAACTTTGTGTCTTAAAGAATCTTCAGTAATTCTGGATCATTCTTAATGCGTCTTGCTATTCTTGGAGATTTAATCTAGATTCTTTAAGAAAACTTAAAAAGATAGTTGGTGGGAGTGTTTAATGATCTGAAGGACTAGTGCCTTAGGGCATACCAGAAGTATTCTAACTTCCCTCCCCAGTTATTTTCAAATACTCTTCCAACGGCTGGAGAAACTTTACCTGTTACTGGCTTTTGTTTTCTCGAGCTTTTCATCTTGCCTTGCATACCACTCTTCCAACTCCTTTATTGCTTTCTCTTTCCATTCTGCTTCCTGCTTTCGTGAGTTTGCATCTGAAGATTTAAGAATAAATTTGTCAGTCATGTTTGTTTCAGACATAACTTGTTAACATTTCACCTGATGGCTCAGGGTGCATTCTAGGGCAGACAGTGGCTCCATCTACTCAGACTAAGGAGTAAGGAGATTTCCTGACTTAGGCTATATGAATTTTAAATACTACAAACATTCAAAGGATTAGATAAACAGAATTCATGTACTGCATAACTGGGACAGTCCACTTCAGTTTAGTACAGGCATTGGCAGACCAGTTCAGATTCAGTAAGTCTGTTGGTCTGCAAGCTGCTCAAACCAGAAACAGTCACCTTGCTATGCCAGTGCTAGAACAAACCTTTGTGCATAGACAAAGTGAGGGAGCCTGGCACTCAGCACACTTTTACACTCAGCCTAGAGTTCAGGACAAGCTCATCCATCTACTGAAAGTAGCCCAAAAGAGGAACAACAGAGTCAGCTCTGTCCAGAACCACATTTATAGAAGTTTCTGTTCTAAGTTTCAAGCAAAGGCTCCTCCACAATGCAAGTGGAAAGCATACCAGGTTATAGGCTGTTAGATGCTGTCCATGGGTAGATATCACTGCATTTGATAGCTGTATTTAGTTTAGTTAATAATCCATTACTTTCTTAATTTAGCTATTAGATTAGATCCACGTGACAACAGATGGCCCCAGCAATCACAAAATTAGTGATCTTTATCCTTTGGAAAAAAGTACTAAGGGCTGCAGTATTTATTTATTTATTATTATCTTTTTTTACTTACAAAAGCTGTTCCTTTTCTATCAGCTTATCTGTAAGTGTAAGTTCAGAAAGCCACTTGCTTGCTGACTTCCACACCAGTATTAAGTCTGCTTACTGGCAAACTCATCCACACTTGCTGCTCAAACTCAAGAGGCAGGTTAGGACTCCAAAGGGGTAGAGCCATGGTTGAGAAATCCACTGCTTAAGAATCAAAGACTGGGTTGGGTTGCAAGACGCCTTAAAGATCATCTAGTTCTAATTCCCCTACCATGGGCAGAGACACCTTCCACTAGACCAAACTGCTCTACACCCATTTCAACCTGGGATGGGGCATTCGCAACTTCTCTGGGCAACCTGTGCCAGTGCCTCACCACTCTCATCATAAACATTTTTTCACAAAAACCTTCCTTACCAAGTTGCTCCAGGCGCTCCTTTTGCTCCTCTCTCCACTTACGAATACTTTCTGGTTCTGACTGCAGTCGATCTACTTGGGATATGGCAGCATAGCAGTTTGTTGGACCATTAGCCTCCTCAAAGGAAAGGAATAGTGAAGTTATTTATACATGACTACTGAATACTTCAGATAACTGTCTACAAGCTACACAAAATTAGGCTCTATTGAACTGAACATATTACATTCATCTGATGTTATAACACACTTCCATCATTAACAGGAAAAACATCTTGTGACAAATTAAGAGGGATTGAAGGAAATTATTACAGGCCTGCCCCTAAAAAAAATCAAACAAAAATTCAAGATGATGGGCAAGATAAGCATGACAAGTGCTTAGTGACAGAACACTAAGCTTGAAGAACACAGAAGACAATGCCTAGCACCTTACTACAAAACTGTAAGCCTAGATATTCCCTAAGTTCATTTCACCTTAAATATTTGCTGTGAAAGCCATTTTTTAATATGATATTGTGCACAAGAGTTTAAAACATTCTCTGTAACTTCAGAGACATTTGAAAACCTAACTGTTATCACATTATAAAATTTGGATTGCTGTGTGCAGCTTACAACACAAGAGGCATTTCAATATTTTAGTACCAAAACAGTGCGAGTACTAGCATACTTTTACAGTACTAAGACTTGCAATGAATAGGACTATCATTAATGCACCAAATTCACCATGCTAATCACTATTGTGCTATTTGCTATATAGAGGACACTTAACTTCTAACTCTTCATCCTACCCTTAATAGAGCTAAGAAGTACCTCTCCTGAGAGTACCAGATCAATTGCAGCTGACAACAGATTGATTTGGCTGTGCCTTGCCCCTTTTTGGACCTTCTGGAGCCCTCAATGATGGAATAATGCAAAGAGAAGGAGCTAGGCTGGTGCAACACCCGCAGGCCTCACATTCCATCCAAAGACACTGGCCAGCTGCACGGCCAACTAATTACAGGTAGCTAAAACACTAGTTATGTATAGCCTGCCCATTCAGTCTGTTCTTTCTCATTAAGAGAAAGCTGTATTAACCAAAGCAACTGGTGTCTCAGAGCTTCAAACACAAAATCAAGGTTTCATATACCCTCTGTTGTATAAGGAGGGCCAGTAAAATGCAGTTTTCCCATCAATCTCACAGCAACGCTGAGGATATAAAAATATTAGCAGCAGAGAAGTGGTTTGTGTCTCCACAAAGCTCAGCATTCAGTTAAAACACTAAGGAGAAGTAAGTGTCTCATACATCGCTTTCTTCCCAAGCATTCATTTAATTAACCAGTGCTACTGGAGCCAACTGTGACACCAGGCAATGACAATGCCTTGGACAAACCGATGTGAAATTCAGTTACAACACAGTGATTGCTTTGGTATGCCTCATTCCTCCCGGACACTCATAAAGGAGGTATCTCCTCCTTTTGTCATTACCATGGCTGTGTAATATGCTTTAATATTCCAACTGAGCTCTTTAGCCACCAGCTTAATTTCATGCAAGTCTATGTCACTAAGAAGTGTATAATGTTTTCAGTCAGCTCCCTGCAAGACCAATCTTGGTAAGACAACCACATGCATGAATTATCTTTAAAGAGCAAGCAAATCTGAAAACTCTGCCTTAAACTAGGTAATCAGAGCATGCTTTCAGTTTATCAAACAGTGGCAAGTCACTGTTAAGTCATATCACAGAGCCTGTCAGACTACAGTGCTTGTGTAATATTAAGCCACAATTCATAATGGACTGCTGCTTTAAGTTGCCTCTAAGTTCAGAGGAGGGGCATACTAAGAGCATTGACAACTTTGTGAGATGAGCTATCAGAACAGAAATTCCCTGTCAGAGATGAGACAAAAGTACATTAGAGGTAATAAACACAGTGTTAGTCTGTGTTAAAGTTCTCAAAGTAGAACGGCACATTCTCAGTACAGACTATTTCCATCTTACCTGAAAGACATCTCCGTTAACCACTCCATCAACAGCATCTGTAAAGAGGTGACTTGTTTAGTCATTTGAGCAAAGACAGAACAGCCAGATTTACTGATTTCAGTAACTTGTATGGGAAGCTTCACTAGACTATCTAATGTGAGAGTTTGAAAATTAGTGTTCCTTGATATCCTGCAGGACACTTCCTTTTCCCTAAACTTCTCTGGACAAGCATGAAAACCCAAAGGGCCATCATTCTGCACAACCAGTAATACAAGGTCATTTCTTCATCATGAGTTCCTGCTTCAAACTACATAAACAGCAGAGCTGATACTGCCGAGAGGCTGCTACAGTGTTCCAAAGCTACTCCCACTTCCTCTTCTGTCTTAAAAGCTGACTACTATACAACTGCCCCGATGTTAAAATGGATGACTGTCTATCTGGAAGATTAACAATCCTGCAGCCAACACTTGTTAATTCTTATCCTAGTCTGGTTACCTTCTAATCAGCTCAAAATATATAGCTTACATTCCTAGCAGTCACCTTTCTGCTACCCTCTGTGATGACATGCTTAAATACCTTCCTACTTCAGCTGCAGAATTATCATCTCTGAAGTGATACTGCCAATGGAGCCTCAGGAACAGGATAAGCTAAGAATCTTTGCCACAAAACTCTAAAATTTGGTCTTACTAGAACACTGATATATGGAGCACGTGTCAGTTGTGAGGCAAACTTTTACATCTGTGAAACTATCTGGATTACACAAAATACACTAAAATTTTCAAGAACTGCTAAATCACAACAGGGCATCTCTCTGGAGCAGCACCATGTAAGATCTGCCTGTGATATACCAAGAAGTCATGTTACTGCCTTTCTCTCACCCATAATGCCACCATGGATAAATTTATCACACAGTCAGCATGTTAATATACGCTCTAGTGAAAGAAATGACTGTACCATACCCACCCTACAGTAAGCACCTTCTTAAAAAGAGATAGCTGATTTTGCACCACCTTCTTAAAAAGAGGTAGCTGATTCACCTAAAACTAAGAGCATTATGCTGCTGTATCTTTTCTGTCTTTGTGGCTAGGTATGCACCAGTTTCATGCTACTAGCATTAAAAATGGCAGACAAGAAACTCTTTATACTCCTTTATCAGGGAACTAGGCAAGTACTTTAAGTCTTTATCCCTGAGCCCTGAATAGCAATCATTAACTGTGTTAGGCAGAAGACTATAAAGTCATCAGTTCAAGAATGGCAGTTAAGTTGGAAGATATTAGTCCCCAAGAACATAGATAGTACCTTCAGTACAGAAGCCTCAAGTTAACAAAAATTAGCTTTTCAGTTATGAGAACCAAGCATTTTATAACTAGGCTCCTGTATCTAAATGATGGTCACTACTTTGTCTGATTGCTACTCCTCTGCAATATATAGCAGCCTTTATGAAGACTAAAGTCACCAGGTAGGCTCCCAAGTATTGAAGATGCTTCCAAGAGCAGTGATAATATGGAAAAGACGTTCACTATGATCTTCACTACTCAGGCTGGTAGTCTGCTGAGGTAAAAAGAACAACATCTTTGCCAAGGGCTCCAGCAGAAATGAAACAGATGGGTTTGTCTTAGGGCCATTTTTCTTCTGCATAGAAAGAGCCACTTACTGGCACTGAGCTGTTTACAGGGGGCACCCAGGTCAGAGGCACTAAAGTATTAGAACAAACTTCCCATCTGTTTTGAGCTCTCTACAATTTGTGATTAACATGCACAGTCAGCATGCTGACTGAGCATACTGAAGGCAGAAGAGGAAATGAAACTGTACCAGCATGCTGTCATGTTTCAGATACCATACTTGTATTGCCGTAAGACCAATAGTAAAACATCCCTTCATTTCAGGTCTCCAGTCTCAGCACTTGTATCACTAAGTATGAGGCCTAAAAAAGCTGTTTGCCAGCCTTCTGATCAATAATTAACACTAGTTGTGTATCAGATCTTTTTGTTCACAGAAACATGCAATTTGATAACTGACTTCCCACAGAAAAAGCCTAATTACTGGTACTGCCATCACCACGGTTTCCTTGGTCATAAACAACAGGACTCCTCTACTGGCTTGAGAGTTCATTCAATCAGTATTGCACCTTGAAGCTTCTAAAGTTAACACTGCACATTCAGAACCATCCCAATTAGCAATACTCAATATTCCTTGTTTGCTTCTGAACTTCAGATGAAGCTTTATTTCTAAGGACACTGTTCTAATGAACCAATCAAAACATTTATAGTTCTGTAACATATGCTGACAATAGGGCAATAATGAAGTTTCATGCAGCAACCCAGACAGTTTTTAGAGTCTGGAAGGGTTTGGAGCGGCTAAGTCATGCTGTGCATTCACAGGGGAGACACAACACCCAAGCTTGCCAGAAACAGAAAGCAATCAGTGCCTTCCACATTTCCTACAGTTTACAAAGTGCTGAGTAGTTTGAAAATAAATACAACAACCATTTTGTTACTTCAGTCCTAAAAGTTCATTTATGGCCTCAGAGGCTTATCACAATGATCAACTACTCTGATGGCTACAACTTGCATTAATACTACTCAGTACCACTAGGCCTAAAAGGAAGTTTTCTTAGCCTTCTTCACCTGCCTCTCTGAAGTGTTACTATCAATGCAAAAGAGGACTGTCATCAGAAGAGTCAGAGGCAGGGCTTTGCAGAGGATTGAAACACTTTTCTTATGCTTTTTTAAAATAGAAGTATTTTTATGAGTTACCCTCAACATCTTTTTTAAACTGCTTTTTCATTGCTACTTCAAGCAACAGAAGAATATGACCATGATCAAGTATAATATATTCTGACATCAGGTTAAGTAACTTCACTCAAGGCCTACTTTCCCATCCTTTCTTTTCTGGGCACAGAAAAGGTCATGCTTCCTCTTTACCTACCTCTCACCCATAAGATTATAAGAAATACGATTCTTCTACATAGTTTTAGTTTAGATAGTTATGCAAGAACCTGGGGAAGAAGCAGCTTTTCTAGACATGTCACTCTCATGCTCATGGGCAAAATAAAGGCAAGCAGCTCATGAAGACTGCTTCTTTCCCATGTTTTAATTCTAACCTGCTGTCATATCAAAACCCATTAAGAATTCCCTCATTTCCAATATAATCAATAAGCAAGTACTAAACTACACCTGCAATAACATTGAACCATAACAGCTTCTTCAATTTCGCAGTACATGTAGTATTGTCTTGGAAACAAAAAAATGGGGTTTTCTGCCCTTAGCTTCATAACCATGCAGCATCACTAATACAAGTTAAACAGACACCACCCCTTTATTATACCTTTCTCAGTGCTGCCTTATGATGCTCTGAGGCATCAGACACTTGACTGCATAGCAAAACCCAGATCAACGGCTGTTCAAACGACTAACTAAAAATACCAATAGTCACAGACAAGTAACTCTTTCTCTGTGTGGTGCTACCAACAAAGACAGGAAGAATCACTTCTTTCCTAAAGTAAACTGATATTCAGTTCCTGAAAGACTATTAATGCAGTTTCTGGACAAATACCAAACACAATTAGGGTTTTCAATTGCTAGAGCCTGATGAACATCTTTGGTAGATGGAGAAACATCATTCAGTCAAGTTCATATAAAACTAACAGAGCCTGAAAATTTGAAGGCAATGTTTGAGACTCCTCAGCCTACATTAAACTTGTGTGTATTTGCATAATTGTTAACATATGTAACTGCTTGTCTTTGAATGAAGTTCTCTGTAAGAGGGTACTCAACGAAACTGTCACAAGATTTTTATACTGACATACAGGATCTAGAAGCCACACATCTCCACTTGAACTCACTCTCTCAGAGAGCATGGCAAGTGAACTGATATAACCTGAAGACCTAGTCTTGTCAGGCTGGAAAGAAATGAAGAATTTCACTAATTACATGTAAACATTGATTTATCATTGAAGAGGAATCTCGTAAGACATCAAGTTACCAATAACTACTAATAACTAGGCAACAGTATTTTATTACTTCATTCATACAGCCCTTCCTGCTCTGTGAAGCAGTGGTTATGCTTCATCTTTCACATGCCCAGGAAGCTTGAACAGCAATAGCTCCTTACATAATGAATGGCCTACCGGATCTGGCCAGTATTCCCACCCTGATCATGGCAAAATGAAGTGATGATATGTGAGACACATGAGTTTGGCATCATTCTTCCATTCCCCCCATACTCACCCAGTATACACCATTACAATGAACAGAACTTCCAATATTGATATTAACAATCCATGAAGATCACTTCTGTCCATGTATTTATCTAATCATTCATTAGGAGACTGCAATTTAAAAACTGTTTGTTGGTGAGACACTATGATTCTTAAAAGTGTACTTCCACAAGCTGGTGACTGCTTGTAACCATATTTGAAGTTAAGACATTTAAACTTCAGCTAAGAGCTGCTAGAGTTATTAATTACTTTTGGACCAGTATTTGGAAATAAAACCTATCCAACAGACCTGCAAATAAGGAGATCAAAAAAGGTTATGGCTAAAAAAGGTAAATCCATAAATCCCTGATCACAATGCTTAAGGATTTACATAAGAATTTGCATTGTTTCAAGCAATTTACATTTACTTATTTAATTACAAAACAGTTGAATAAGCTAATATGCACTAGAGACTACAACTGTCTGATATTTATTGATGTACTGACCAGATGATAAGAAATCTCTAACACAAATGGCAACAGAAGTCCTTAGATCTTTTGTGACCATGCCTGAACCAGTACATTTTATATGGCTGCAGTGTGCACTTTTTAACAAGGAGGGAAAGCGTTCAGGCTCTGATAGCCAACAAATAAATTTTCTGTTAAAAAACAGGACCACCAAACGTCCACAAACACCATCCCCCATCTCTAGTTAACTGGTCAGAGCATAAATGCAATCCCAGTGCATACAAGAAAGCAAAGTGACAGAGCTCACACTTAGACTTCCCAGATCCTGAGATCATTATCATAATTATTATTTTATTAACTTCTTTACAGAGAAAGTTCTCCGGTAACACTTTTGCATTTCACAACAAGTCAATGTATGTGACTTGAGAAAAAAAACTCTTGAAAAGCAGTTTAAGAACCACTTTTAGATATCAAACCAATCTAGAAGCATTTAACAAACTGATTTTTTGACANCTTGCTGATTGTAGCATCTTATGAGAAAGACCAATGACAGAACTTTCTGCAAAGAAACTAGTTCTCAAACAGCTATTTTAATGTTCCAGAGACTGTTTGAAACATAAAGACAATGTAAGCCATAGTGTTTGTCTCAGGCTTCTGAAAGTAAGAAGCAAAGTGTCCCCTGTGTCTGTTTCTATACACAGAAACTATACATAGAATACGGAAGTCAAATTATGTTTGATATCAAAACAGGATGGTAGTGTGATAATTATCCTCAAGCTCTAGTGCTGAAGCAAGCTACTCCTCAGTAAACAACCTTTTTTACAGGAAGTATGTAATCCATATGTTTTGGACTTCATGAATGAACTGATGTTAAGGGCAGTGCTACCACTAAATAAGCACTGGAAGCAGCAGCTCACCATTACTCAGTATGTCTAGTTGAGCTTTATTCCAAGAGATATTATGAACCTGCATCCTCTTACGTAAGATTCACCAGTAATTTCTGAAATCAGGCTGCAAAATGAAGACTTAATTCTAAAGATGTTCTGACAGTGAACTGGGGAGCGAAGTTATTCAACTCAGTTTGAAGAACCAGAGCAGCATCCTCCCACAGTGACAAACGAATGTCACATGAGAACAAACAGTTCCTGTGGACCTAGTGATAAGCAGAAGCAAGGTCTTCCAAGAGTGTTGCAACATCAACTCCCTTCCATTCAGACTTCAGTTAAAACCTTTCCTAATCAGAAGGGTTTATTCAAGGCTGCTTTGGCTACCATTAGACTAACTGGAAACACACTAACCTGTAGTTCGAAGACGCACAGCCACCCTTCTCTGGACGAGGGTTCTGCAGCGTCAGTTTTGTCACATTCAGTACAAAGGTTACCAAGGAACAAAGGCTAATGGTTTAGTAAAATTAAACATTAGCTTAACTGCTCTTATACTTTAAGACTAAGATAAAGCCCGCTAAAGACAAGAAACCCAAGTGTCAGATTTATTCTGCTTTCAGGGGCCCTTCCTAACAGGCAGCCTCCTGGATTAGCGGGGATCAGCACCGTTCTCATTAGTACACACCGTGGGCACCTCCAGGAGATACAAAATGCAACCGAGGGAGCAGTGCGGCCGCTCCCCCTGTGGCACAGCACACCCAGGACGGCTCTAACCCTTCGCCGGGGCCCCCTCTGGGGCATCCGAGCCCTGCCCGGAGCAGCACCCGGGCCGAGGGTCCTGCCGGTGCTGCCCCCGCCCACACACAGCGCCTGCGAGGGAGAAGGGGCGCCGGGAC
>VWZD01010159.1:5510-19861 GCA_013396695.1 Sakesphorus luctuosus
CATCATTATGTTGTTCTCTGAGACCATTCATATCCTATTGCTATGTAAGTGCAGCCACTGGAAAAATAAAAAAATGTACTTTCAAGGTAATAATACTTGGATTGCAAGTAAAATCAAAAGAAGGAAAAGCAACAAAAGGAATTTCACTTGAATCTACAATCAATAACATTTGACCTTTCCTGGGGCTTAATTGGTTGGTTCTTCAAGTGTTTAAAATGGTGGATTACTTGTCCTGGTTAGTGGAACTGTTTTACAGCAACTATGTACCTTTGTATTGACTGTGGCTGTGTGCTTGGTCATGATTACACTGTAATCATGTAATTCAATGAGAAGAATTTACTTGAGCACTGTTAGCTCTTAATAAGTCACCACACGTTCACAGAGCAGGGCAATTCTTCTGTTCTGTTCCAGAACTGAAAGATGCTGAAGCAATAATATTAAGAGACAATTTATAAAATGGTGTTATCAAATTGTAAAGATAAAAGTTGAAGTAGAAAGGATTTGTAAGCTGTGAAGAGCTGTCAATACTTTTGCTGAGTTTTGTTTTTAATCTTTAAATTTATTACCTCTATGAGGAAGTTTCCATGTATAGAAAGAGACGCTCATCAATACATGTGGGCCTACACAAGGTTGAATGTGTCCTGTAAGAAGGATTATGATTAAACAATTATATATACACGTCCTTGTGCTTTATGTAGTCTTCCATAAAGAAGGAATATTTTCTTCCTTTCTTATTGTAATTGTTCTACTAGTTTTAATTTTATCCTTTTTAAAATTTAACTTCAGTTAAAGGTAGATGATCACCAGCTACCAAGAGCAGACACGCATCAGTTAGTGATACTTTGCCCAAAAGGACTAAGATACTTATTATGTATAATTCTGTTAATTTTCTTTACTGCATCAAATTTATTTCTTCCACTTCCATGTAATGTAATATTTTAAATGAAAAGCTCTTTCTACTTCTTTTAGGTCAGAGTTACATTTAGGTTTGTCTTTTTATTTTTGCCATTAACAGGTTTTCCTTTACTTACTAAACCTCTTGTTTCACAAGGATTTCAGTAATGTCACAGCCAAACATAGAAATCCTAAATCGAACTCATTATCTAAATTGTGTGTCCTGTGTAATTATGGAAGTCATTCTGCAAAACATTTCTGTTATCACTAAACAGCCAGTTGGCTCCTGTATACTGGTATGTAACCACGATGACTTCAGCTGAGAAGATATTTAGTGTTGCAGTGTATAAAATAAACACAGAACTGTTGACATGACATATTTAGGACAAAAGAAGCACAGATACAGTATTTATAAAAAAAATGGCATTCTGAATATTTCTGGTTTTGAGACACTACAATTTGTTCATATAAATCCTTTGAGGAGCTTCTTTTTCTGTTATGAATTCAGAGCATACCCTACAGCACTCTCTCATGCAGCAGCAACTAATTGAGGGAATTCTTTCTATTATTTATGGACTTTACATTAGCTTAAAATTCCTCATATTTCACAGTTTCTTGAGGATGGAGGAGCACAACCTTGGTCTAGATTCTCTACTTAGATTCAGTTAAGTTCATGTAATCTTACTACTTCTCAGCCTATGTACCAACACTGGTTTTATCTGAAGAAAATGGTCTTCTTGAGCTGAAGGAGCATGATACATCTTTTAATAGAATTATTTTTCGATGGAAATGTGGCAGGACAGCAATTGCAGCAAAGAATTTATATAATGCTGTATGGAATGCAAAACTGCTAAGACAAGAATAGAGAAAGATTTATAGCTGATTGTTCATGACTATTTTGTAGATTGTAGATTCATACCCTAATCAATGTTCACAGTGTAATCGAGTAAATTTATCTGGAAAAAAAATTGTTTTCTTTAGTAAAAAAATTATTTACAACAAAGTCTGATTCTATGTCTGTGTGCATGTGAAGCAAGAAAATAAGACATTTACATGTGTTTGTTTTTTTTTTTATTTTAAAGATAGTGTGTTTAACAGTAAAATCTGTGTATTTGAACAGTAAAACCTCTTATTTTCTTAATGTAAATATTGAGTACAGCAAATTTTTTGTTGTGCTGCAAGTGTCATTTTCTTTACTAGATGTACATTTTCGGTTTGGAGGATATTTTTCATCTGGCTGACCTTTCAAACAATCATCTACACGCAGACAACAGTAATGAATCTTCTGTTTTCTCTTTTCAGTTCCACTAGGTATTTGTGACAGGGTAGTTCATTACAGTATTTTCTTCTGGAAGTTGCCTCAAACTTTTTTTTATTAAAGGCATTTTCCCCCCTCCTTTAAAAAAAAAAAGATAAAAATAAAATCAAGTGTTCTGAAAAAGTCTTGATAGAACAGTGGTAAATCAGTAAATTGTAAATCCAAGTAAATGGTAAATCAGTAAATGGTAAATCCAAGGACTAAATAAAATGTGACACAGGCCAGGATATTATTTGTGT
This sequence comes from Sakesphorus luctuosus, assembly GCA_013396695.1. Classification (NCBI taxonomy): domain Eukaryota; kingdom Metazoa; phylum Chordata; class Aves; order Passeriformes; family Thamnophilidae; genus Sakesphorus; species Sakesphorus luctuosus. The sequence goes on from VWZD01010159.1 coordinate 7,962, forward strand.
CAGTAACAATTAATGTAGAAAATACATGAGTTTTTAAATGCTCTGGAGAAAAAGAAAAAAGCTACTCTAGGTCTTGCTCTTAGTCCAACTTTATTTTTATAAATTGAATATTTTTATTGATTTACTCACATATATAATTCCAGACAATGAAAATTACATTTCTATATATATTGGCAGAAAATTACAAGAAATACTTTGATGTACTTTTATTGAATTTGCTACCGACATTCTCTGCACAATAAATATTCCTGGGACAACCTCAAGGCAATGAGATCAATGGGATTGCCCATATCCATGTGAGCCTGCGCAGTCAGTCTCAGGAGCAGTGTGGCTGCATGCTGACTGCCTGCTGGGAACAATCCCTGTGCCTTGCTCTTCTCCCCACATCATGACTGGCAGAGGTTCTTCTAGGGGAAACTATTCCAGGCACAGTCTCTGGTGCTGTTTCTTTTGGATTTTGTTTGAATTTTTTTTCATTTAATGACTGTGAGACACTGAAATAACTGAGAGGTTATCTTTAGTGATTTAGCCTTCTAGGTTCTTTGACTGCATTGCCTGAATTAAAATGGAAACAAATAATCCCAGCTATAAAATAATCTCTGTTAGAGACATATATATACATATATGTGAAATTACACCTATTTTCAATCACACCCATTTCTCTCATATAAAGAATATAATGAAGTGATTCATAAAGGCTAATTAATTGAAGATTTTGCATGAAAAAATGAATATATGTCAGTAATGCAGAAAGCAAACTACTGCTAGAAACTGTTCCTCTACTAAGCAATATTTTGAATAAAACAACAAAAAATCAAAGCTACACTTTCTTTTCATAACGGTGGTTGATGTCTAGAATGTAAATCCAAGGTGAAAGTATGGCAGACAAAATAAAGGAGGAAAGTTTCAGAAGGAAAATGGGAAAAACTGAAACTGCTTCAGTGATTATTTTTAAAATTTGTTCTAAAATATCTTCACTAGTGAGCATTTATTTTGCTATAATTATTACTGGACTTTGCAGTCAAAAATACCATGGCATTAAGCAGGAAGAATGTTGGTAAAATATGTTAATTGGCAATTAGAGGAGAGAATTCTGATATAATTTACACCAGTAAACCTGGAATAATTTTAGTGGAGCTCTTACCAATTTGAGTTCAGTATCAGGTTTTGCCTGTGAATAGGCAATAACTCATATAAGAAGCTCAGAATATTTCTTTTAAGCAGTTTTTCATGGATGCTTCAAGGGCGACAAGTAAAGGAAAAGGGGCAGATGCAGCTTTCTTCAAATAGCAGAGAGCAGGGAAAGTGCCATTCTCATTCTTTATTCATTATTTGACCCTTATGATTTCTTCCTTGCATCTTCAAAAGATCTGTATTATCAGTTACTACGAAAAGTACAAGTATTTCAAACCTTTTGATTATAGATTGCCAGCAGTGTAGCCTGCCACGTGCCTATTTTAAATATCTAAATTGGCCTTAGAAAATCTAAAGAAGCACTTCACATGTCTTTTTGATTAGTGTTTATAGTGTTTGAAATTGTTGCATTTTTTTCTCTTCTTTGAAAACGAAAAGCTCATCTGGATAAAAGATGACTTCTGTACAGTTATGTAGGAACAGTGGAAATTCTCCAAAGAAATTCTGTGGTTCAATAAAAAATTCTATCCATACAAGAGCTGTATAAACCTGATTCTCATGACTACACTACCAATAATTCAAATAAAATCACATATAAACTGGTATTGAGTCATAGAAAAAGATACAGTGGTTATTGCTGTGCAGTGATGGATGGAATGTCAAAACCTGATGCTGATTCATGAAAGTCCTGTGACTTCCAAAATAAGCAGCCTTTACCTTGCCTTCAAATTCTTGATGGGGGAGGGAACCGTTTCCCTTTCTTGGTCTGAATAGATTTTTCAAAAGCTCATTCCATGCTACTTGCTATATTCACAGACTATTTGTGATAGATGTTTGCATGATTTACAGCAGAAGGGATTCTGTCTACATGAGAAATCATTGTCTGGAATAAATAGTACAGAGGTGGTATGCACAGCACAGAAGACAACCTGAGGTGGCCAAGAGGGTGTGATGGGAGTTAAGTTAGGTATGTTTTACTTGCAACTATTTTAAATCCCTTTGTGATGTATAGGTGGCATGATTGCACACTGTGAATCTTGAACATTTGCATTTCTGTTCCATCTTTGAGGAGGGAAAAATACTGTGCTCTGTATTAATTGGATAACTTTGGCTCAAGTTTTTAAGTGTGACAAATGGAGATGTGCCAAACTGGCTGAAAGTAATTCGGGCTGTCAGTGAACCACAGTGGCTGCCAGTTTGCAGACAATTTCTAGTCTTCTTGGGTCTGTCACATCTCTTTCACACTACCTATTTACCATCTGAAAAGAAAGCCAGCACTCTGAGACATAAATAAATGTATTTGTCTTTTATATGAGAGTCTTTCTTTGAGGGACTTGTGCTAGACTGAGCCACAGATCATAAACCAAACTGACCTTCTGCAATGACAGAGATCATAAACAGGTCTCCTCAAGCAAGCAACAATTAAAGTGCTGCTGGAAGCCAAAGAATGTAATTAATAATGAGGGAGCTTTGTAGTTACCATGTAATTTTCTCATGTTGGAATGATGTTTGTGTTCAGTTAGCTCATTCTCTCCAGGACACCTGAAAGTATATTTGCGATAGAACAAACAACCTACCCCTGCGGATGTGACAGCAGAAGGCTTTGTTGCTTTATGAGTCTGGTCCAAAGATGCCTTATGTTCCTTAGTTTACAGGAAATGCAGGGTAAACCTTTTATTTACAAATAGGGAACTCTTGCCAGAACAGAATAAAAAAGCAGCTGATTAATCAGCATGCAGCTTTCATCTTGTAGGGCCTAGCTGCCTGAACCTTTTTAACATTTAGAAGATCAGCCTTGGTAAGAGAAATGTTGTGTGGAAATGCCTTTGATAGTTCTGTGCTTTAGTCTATGATGCTTTGGAAAGGGGATAGCACTGGGTTTGAAAAAGTCTGCATAATAGAACAGAGAATGTTCATGGCTGGGGAAAAAAAATCACCTCATTCTAGTTCTGTACTGTTACCCTTTGAAGCAAAATGAGAGAAAAGCTTGCTCTGGCCCTTCAGCTGATAAAATCTGCTTTCTGGAACATTACCAAGTCTAAACATATATCATCTACGAGAAATAAGGCAGACAAAGGATTATATTCCTAAGTAGGCTTGGAATATCTAGGCAACTGCTAAGAAAACACAAATAAGGAACAGTTCAACCCTGCTAGTTCGACCCTTAAATTATGCAGCTGTTCATTACCAGAATTATATACCTCATGCTGCCCTTTGGAAGGAAGGCATGGTGCACAGAGCTGGAACAATTACTGAATTATAGTACAATAAGAAAGGCCTCCTAAAGTGTCCCATGCATGTAGAGGAAGATAAGAAAGGCCAGCTTAAGTTCTTGGCATTTTAAAGAAGGCAATCAAGAAACCCTTTGAATTCTTTGGTTTTCTTTCCCTGCTGTTCATCTACATTTTTATGCAAGTCTGACAAAGCATCCCATTCATATATCAGCACTCTCGTCTCTGGATGCATTAGTGTTTATTACAGGCTGAATTTGCAGATGCTACCATTTGAAAACAGTAATAGAGCCAGTTGTGTGGCCTTAATATTTATATAATTACTAATGATTTCATGCTTCCCTCCCCAGTGGTTCTGAAATAAAACCAGCTACATTAGCATGGTCAAGCATAACAGGGCTCAATACAATNTGACACATTTGGCACATTTTTCCACATTTAGCTATGATGGTTTTTACTTTTGTTTTATTTTTACATTGGTCACACATATAGTATATACTCTGAAGAGTGGACTGGAGTGTCTTGAATCTTTTGTATTTGAAAATAATAATTTGCATTTTTCATCTCCCAGAAGCTTATCTAGGACTATGGTCTGGAAATTAGCCTAATAAAACTTTTTTTTAAAAGATTATTCTTTACAGTTTTGTTTCCAGATACTGCTTCTCTTCATGCTTTTGTATTATACGGAGAATACCCATAATCATACAACGATTTTTGATGATGCAAAAGTCATACAATATTTCTAGAGGTTATGTTATTTATACAGAATATAAAACCTGTTGATAAAGTTTAAGAATTACACCCTCCCAGTATGTTTAATATGGTAGTATTGTGTGTGGCTATGTGTTAAATGCTTCCTCATGTAGAAAAAGGTAAAACCATAAAGAAAGGTAATTTACTAATACATCAGGTTCTCTATTTCATTTCATTTATTGGAACTATAAGATTTCAGTAATTTCTACATTTTGAAAATAGAATAAATAGATGGTGTTAGACTGGGAGAGCATTAAAAAAATGTTTGGGGGATTTGATTATCTGTTGTTTTTTTATTCTATTGTTTTATCTAGAGTTTTGAAGGTGGTTCATTCCGTAAATTATCTTTCAGTTGGGATCAAATTCCAATTAAATATTCTGTAACATTTTAAAAGGAATAATTAAAGAAGATTAATATTTTAGTCTCTCCCTCTGTTGTGTAATTATTACAAAACTTAAGAAAAAGTTAAAGCAAAGTAAATGTTTTTGATTGGAAAGACAAAAAAATAATAATTAATGACTTGCCCCTTAGAGGATCCAAATAACAGAGTTTATATATCTGGAGTTTGGGAATGATGAGTGAACACGGAGAGAGATCTGATAGGCTTACTGCATGGCTGTGCCTAAGAAACAGGTTCCGCATTATCAGAGCTGAAAGGCACTTGTATTTTTTTTTATATCAGCTCTTCCTTAACTTTGTTCACAGAGTAGCTTTGCCAGAAATTCTAAGGATTGTGTGTGAGGGCTCCTGTGTCTTATATTTTGTTTACTTTGCTCTGCTGTAAGCTAGTCATTAAAGGCTTGTATCACTTCTAATTCCAATAATATCTCTGTTGTGTAAACTGGGCAGAAGTCACTTTTTCCCTTTTTGCTTTCTCAGTGACCAAGAATAGGATGCTTGAGAGGGGAAATAATTAACAAAGTCATTGATGCTTGTCACTGTCTCCTTGAACAAGCACCTCAAGCAGGAAAGTGTTTACATTACAAGGGATGTTGTACCTATTTTCTTCAATGACATCGCAGAAGTCTTTTAGGACAAAAGACTTTTGGTCTGCAAGACATCTGTCCATCTTCCACATGGTTTCCATAACTTAAGCAGACCTTAATCAGGAGCAATTTGCCATATGAAGTCATATGAAAATCCACCACTGAGAGAGTAATTGTAGTTCTCTCTTTGTCCAAACTATTCTGTGGTAGAGGAGCCCACAAAGGGAGACCGTGTGCACGGTTCTGGTCTCAGGTCCACACATTCGTGGTTCAAGTTAAATGTGGGCACCATGTTTGACTGGTGTTGGGCTATGAATGGATTTACTGTTTATTATTTGCTCATATTATTTTTTTGTGGTTGATAGAGAAGGTCAGAAGAGGAACTTCAGGACAAGAAAGTGGGGTTTAAAATTGTTCTGAGTAATAAGAGAGTTCCCGAGAGGAAGCATGATACAAAAGCTTATGGGTTTAATAGAGTAGAACAGAGGCTCTCTAGGTCCATGTAAACCTACAAATAGCATAGGCATCATTTTAAAACTAGAAATTGAATGCTATTAAGGTTTTGCCAATTCAGATGTGAATAATCTTTGCAGTTGTAAATGAAAGCCATTACCAGGTGTTGTAGTTTTGATGTAAATTCTCTCCCTGCCAGTCACTCCCCATGCCATTAGTTAACAAAAGAAGTAGCTAACTACTACCAATTCCTTCTTGATCATTTTGGGTGGGGGAGACTGGAGAAAGATGTGTTGAGAAATGGGCTTGGACTGTCTCTTTTGTTCTTGGGGACTACACACGGCTCTGGCGGTGTGTGTGCTGCGGTGGGAGAGAGGTCGTTGCTGCTGCTCCTTGCTGCGGCTGTGGAGTGAGCTGGTTTTTATCCCTGCCACTGCTGTTGCTCCTGGTTTTGGCATTGGGATTCCGGTCTCCGTTCCAGTCTCACCACCACCTGCAGTGTCGTGGCCTGCCTGCCCTGGCTACAGCAGCGACCTGGGAGAGAGAGGTCATGGCTGCTTTCTGGGACACGCTGCGGTTCTCCGTTTTCCAGCTTTCCTTCTTTGTTTGGGACAAGGGACACAGAGGGAGAGACAGAATTCATCTGGGTGCTCACCACTCATCTGTCTCACTGGAGAGGGACTGGGAGCTCATCCTGCAGCCAGCTGGGCTGTGACACAGACACTGCCCATAAGTATAACTTTTCTCCAGGAGGAAACCTGCTCGTTTGGGGGTTGTTGTGTTTCATTTTTCTTGTGTTGGGGAAGCAGTTTGTTCTGTTCTGTTTACAGTTATATCTATACCTACACACACACACACACACACACACACACATATATATATATCTCAATTAAGAACAGTTATGCTTCTTATATCTATTTTCTGATTAAAGTTCCCTTTCTTAGATTTGATAAAGAGTGGCGTGACTATTGTGGAGGAATGCCCTCCCCTGTTTGTGGGTAAACATTTTGGTTCTCCCCCTCAAACTAAGACACTAGGATAGTCTCTTAGATTGCTTACTCAAAATTAAACTGTGAAAGCTTACCATTGTACTGTTTAAAAATATGTTTGCTCTCATGCAAGTTTTGCATTTAGATAAAGGATTTGCCAAACTGAAAAAAAGTAGTACCTTTCACTTGGTAATGTTACTAGCTTTTAAGATTAGGAGCTCTGGTTTTGATCTTCCAGGATATGGTTTGAATAATGTGGTTTGATGTATCTGGATATTTGAGCTTGGTCTCCCAGATTCTCTGACCCTTTAAGACTTTTCTTCTTGCCATATTTTATTTAGGGTTGCAATTTATTGCAACTAGTATAACACTGTGCAAATCCTTTGAGATAAAGATAATTTTTCAATTAAAATACAAGAGGTCAGTAAGTAATTCTTTTTGTTTGTTTGTTTCTTGCCTTGACAGTTGTCTGGCTAGCAAGAATGTATGTTGCAAATGTATATTTACTAGTAATCTGGCTCCATTTCACTGTTTTTTAAGTAGCTGACATTAAATAATATTGGCTTATTCTTATGTCTCTGTAAGAGAGACAGATACTGGGGGTAACACCCTCTAACTTTAGTGCTGCTGTGACAGCTGATATAGCTGGGGATTTGGTTTATGATGTCTGTGAGCAGTTCTTCCTTGAGAGAAAAAAAAAAAAAAGAAAAGATTTACATTCATTTTGTGATTCTTTGTTCCTATGGAAATTGAAGACACCTTTTTTTCTATGAGATGAATTTCAACTTTTCATATCTCTTGAGAATGGATTTCAGGCACTATGGGAGAACAAAAGAGAGCATTTCTAAGTAGGAAGAGTGCTTTCAGCCCAGATACAGAAAACATGATACCCCCCTCACAGGTCTGGCTTGCTAGAGGGGTTAGTAGGCTGTCATCTGTAGCATAGTTATCTCAGTACTTCTTTTGAGTGACATAAGAAGACTCAAATTTGGGCCTGTTAGCTGCAGATAACTTTTCCTGAGATCAAACAGAGGAAAAAAAAAAGAAGTCTATTTTGGCTTTAAACATTGGATTGTAAATATAGGACTGTTGTTCTTATTATTGACAAGTACTTCTTTGTACCTCTTTGTCTGCACTCTCCAAATTCTATCATCATCCATTAGCTCTAGACAGCCTAACAGGAGATTTTTTTCATTTGCAGCAACTTTGAATGCTTGCCTTCTCTTTATGGCTGCTGCTGCTGTTAAAATATTCATATCCTTGATTTTGAATAAATAAGGTCTCTATGTTTCTCTGAATCAATGTGGCTAAAAACCCCTTTTCCCAGGGAATTCTGGATGAATGCCAATTTATCCTTACAATAAAAAGGCGCTTCCTGCTGGAGATTTGTAAGCTCTGGCTGAAATGCAACGAGGATTTTGACAGCAGTTGTAGGGTAAATTAGGAGCAATTCAGGTGAAGTCAAATGGTATTGGTGTAAACAAGATGAAAATCAGTCTTTGCATATAGGAAACAAGCAGGTATCTTATCATCAGTCACAGTGTTACACTAGAAATGTGTTACAATGAATGTTTCACTAAATATTTGGATGTTGGCACACAGTTCCCTGGTAGATGTCTCAAAACAGTACATAGAAAATTTAAAAGGATGTATCACATATCAGGGGGCAATAAATAAAAAGCACTCTTCTCTTGATGCAGGGATTGTTTACCTGAGTCATGAGAGAAATGGTATAGCTTGTGACAAAAGAGAAAGCACATCCTCTGTGAATTCCCTTATTCAAGATGGAGGAATACCCCTTCTTTCAAAAACATGACTCTCATATTAATAATAGCCTGCATTACAGGAACCCCATCCTTCAATGGTGCTTTGCTTCAGGGAGATGTCTAATGTGTCTCTTTGAATTTAAAAGAAATTATTTCACAAGTCCTGCTATCTATTCTTCTTACCTTTCTCATTTAAAAGTCCAGAAGAGGCCTAAGTACTTATAGGGTATCCATTGCCATGGTATTAGAGAGCCATGTAATCTGCAACTCACTGCATTGCCCTGAAAGGTATGGAAATTCTATTATCCTCATTTTATAGATGAACAGTAAAGACACAGAGGAACCAAATGACATAGCTAAGGTCACACAGATTATCTTTGATTTAGTAGATATTTTGAAAGATGTGTCTTCTGTTGCTTCAGCTGTAGAAGCTAAGGATGCCACATATAACCTGATCTAGGCACTTCGAGTAATTTAGTAGTCAGCAGGGAGAAGTAGACACTTTCAGGGCACAATTCATCTCTTTGTAAAGTAAAACATAAAGGAGTTCAGATGAATCTTGTAGTGAAAGTGCCTGTTTAAGGAATCTAGATGATTAGCTTAAAGGTATTCTTCAATTAGAAATGGAAGTATTTCATCAGATCATTCTTACTTCTAGTACCTTCTTTTACTAGATGAGACTTTTCAAAAGCATTCATACTGAAAAATCCTACCTTCTTGCTAAGAATTCTTATCCTTAATGCTACACATTATGTCTGTAAGGAATCCTTTTATCTATCTTGTATTAGAAACTGTACATTGTGACTATAGTGCCTTAATACTTTATTACAGTGCAAACTTCTACTGTACATCAGCTGTCTTGAGTGTAGTCAGACATTAAGAAATGAAATAAAAGTCTATAGCCTTCCATTAATATGCACAATAAAAACAAGTCTGCTGTTTTTTCTTGTAGAATTTTTGCTAATAAGAATCTAAATGTTGGGAAGAGTCCAGTAATTTGTTGTCATAGACACCGTGTCAACAGATTTATTCTCGTAACAACAATATCTCTTAATTTGCAAAGTCATGTGACATCTCTGTTTGTTTAGCAATGGTCTTCACCTTTTTTTCCATCTGGCTTTATTCTCCCAAATGAAGAAAACTAAAATCTCCTAGTCTTCTCTAACAAGAAAGACTCTGTTTGTTTTTCTTTCTCTAATTCTTTTGGTCAGATAACTTGGCCTTCACTGAAATACTTTATCAGTTTTATGTCAGAAGCCCATTGCTTCAGCTCTTTGCCTATATTTGTATTAGGGTCATGACTGAAAATATTATGCAGGATTAGTTCTGATATTGAATTGTGTGTCACATTTCTCCAGTTCTATATTTTCCCTTTCAGCACCATCTATTCACTCATTGAATCAACCTACATGTTCTATTAGCCTATTTTCTTGCTAAACTCAAGTAATTTACTATATGGCACTTCATCATGTGCTTTAGTGAAGTCCTGAGAAATGCGATTTACTCAATTTTCTTTGCTTCTAAAAATGAAGTAATTTACCATGATAATTTCACATTATCTACCATTCTTAAGATATGTGTGGCAGATCTGCTCATTTATCAGTTGTCGTGGTCTTATATTTTTCCTTTTTAATTCTGTTTAATTCTTTCAGATTGATTCTTATAGACTTATGGCAACTTGTGCTCACTTTTCCCCCTCTAAGTTTGGCTGTACATTTATGATATCTCAGTTGGGTAGCAGTCATTTCATAATTCACTTCTTTATAAAATGGATTAGTGTTGAATTTGGATTTTTCCTCTAATTGCACCCATTTTTCTGTAGCAAATCCCTCCCAAGTAAACAGCAGGTACCAGATATAAGTACATAAAGTACGGACAGGGAACCTTAGGTGATACACAAGAGAGCATGAATTTCAGCAACTGTTTCTAGCTGGTGCTGTGACTGCTGCAGGCCATGCTGAGGTAGGCGTTTGCGCAAACAAGCACTGCAGTCTTACTTTATCAACCTTGTCAACAAGGAGATCTTACTACCTCCATCTTTTAGCTGTAAAATAGCAGGACCCTGAAGGTTTACTTAGAAAACAAACACAGATCCAGAGAATACACTATCATTGTATAACCATTAGAACAAAGAATGTTTTTAATGTTACTGCCTTCCGGGAAAGCGATGTGCAAGACGGCAGTGGACAAATTACCAAGATCTTTATGTCATTCCCATGTTCTTTGACAACATGGGTATAGAAACTGACAGAGCGTAAAGTTCCTTTGAAAGTCAGACTACTGAGAAGTTGCAAAGTGATTACCTGAAACTGTGAAATAGATTAATTAACAAAGCAAAAAGGTGCAATGCTTAATAAAAAGTTTCATATTGAAAGTGTCTGCCAGGTGTTTTCTGCTTTCAGATCTATTTTTCTCCCCACAGCAGGGAACAAAATTTTCCATTATAAACAGTAATACTGCTAGCACTTAATGCCAGAATGGGGGAACAAACACAAATTACAATGTAATCAATCTTTTCAAACTTTTCTGAAGGGTTTGTCATCTCACCTTGCACTCAAAAAGGCCATTAGCAGTGGTGGAAGTTTCAATTGTTTCTTTTTCAGTTTTGTTGGCCTGACCCATTGTCCTACAGCTACAGCTTTAACCCTTAATACTGCAGAAACCCATAATACTGTGGTAAGAGATGTGTAATACTGTGAAACTGAATGATATCCCTACTAATTCTACAAAATTCCATTCTACTATTTTTTTGTGTCAACATGGAAAAAAAAATTCTCTAGAGAAACTCTCCTGAAACTCTTCAGCATGTACTTTAAGACTGTCTGAATATCTTGCTGGTGCAGGGCTCTGTCCTGTCCAGATGAAATCCACTCACAGGTAACAGACCTTGGGAAAAACAAATTACTTCAATTGGCTTACTTTTGTAAGTAAAAACCTCAGTGGTTTGTTGCAGCAGTTAGTATAATCTAAAGAGCTGTTCAGGTTCACTTCTGTACATTTGATTTGGTGAATTATTACATTTTATGGACTACTGCAATTGACAGGAAGGACAGGATGTCTATTAATCTAAAGGAGAAATTAGAAAACGTGTATCTATGGTTCCTATGTAGGTTTATACATTGTAGACATCTAAAATTTGAATCTGAATCTCAGTCCTATGCTTTTCTCCTCTGTAGTACTTCATCGCCTCAATCTTTTAAGCTGCAAATATACTTTCTCTGTGCATAATCATCTTAGATCACAGAACCACAGAATCATCAAGGTCAAAAGAGGCTTTCATGATAATCTAGTCCAACCATCAGCCCAGCANACCCCCAGATGCCACATCCAGACACCTCTTGAATACTTTCAGAAGACTATCTCTAGAGCTGAACTCTAGGTTGTAAAGAATCCCACCTTACTTAGGACTGTGTTTAAGTAACCTTAAGTTTTATACCTAAATGAATTACAAAAAGAAGTCACATCACTCATTTTAAGTGAAATCTGGTAACTAAATTCAGTGATATAAATGTGTAAGAGAAGGATTTGTCATGCAGGCAGCTGAGAATATAGTGGGAGGAAATATTTTTTTTTGAGAAAAAAAACAG
>VWZD01010159.1:22520-37076 GCA_013396695.1 Sakesphorus luctuosus
GATTTCATATCTAATTTGAGCAAAGCAATTGAGTTGCTCATTTTGTGAGGGATTACATTAACTTCATTGTTCACCACTATATTCTTTCCATTCTGTTCATAAATGAAGACAACAGAATTAGGTGGATAAATATATGTATAATATCTATAAAAGTGAAAATAAACACGTGATATATATACGAATAAAACATTTCATATATATATTTGTATGGATAGCAGAGTTAATAATATATATATATATATGTATATATTTATATATGATGAATTGTACTTTTATTCAGTTATTACTTAATAAAGCCAATATCCTTACTTTGATAATATCACAAGGTATCATGCCTGCCCTCAAGGGAAGCATGATATTTATTTATCACATACCCTTGAGGCATGAGATGTATTTATCACAAGTCAGAAGATCAGAGTTTTGCTCTAAGGTAGAAAATGATCAGGAAACCAACTCCTTAATTTAGACTTCTTTTGAAAATCACAAAAATCAAATTAAATTCAACTTGAATGTTGGAGGGTTTTTTCTGCTATACATCAATTAATGGTCAGGCATAAAATAGCTGCATAAACATTTTACCTTATGCACTGTAGAAAAAAATATTGTTCAGCTCTGTTTCACAGCATTCTGCCAGTTTTTCTCATTTTGAATAATACCTTTTTTTCACATTGAATCCTACCTTTTTTCAAACACAGTTTCTAGAAATTACTAACCAAAATTTGATTTTATGATAAAAAAACTGAATGAATCTTCCAAATTAAGACTTGCTTTTGACTGACAGCCGGTTTGCATTTGGGGCATATTAATAGATCAGAAAATGTGACCATGTCAAAAATGGTGCTGTCTCAGCATGTTACCTGTAAATCAATTCAACAAAATATTTTGACCAATATCATAAATATTTAGGTGAGAGAGAAAAAAAGATGGTAAATGATTGTGACCATGGGATGCTTTATGAATATTTTATTCTCAGCATCCATCATCACCATTTGGGAACAAAGACTTTGTTTTTAGGCAGCAAAGTGAAGAGCTACATAATGAAAAAAGATTAATGCTGAAAATTAATATTATTCTAAATATTTGAACACTGGCTATGCTTTGGTCTCATTAAGTGATGCAACCACATTTAGAAGGTTCATTTGAATCCTCTGAGGAGTTTAGATGTTAGATTTTCCTGCTAAAATTAAATGTATGGCAGGAAAAAAATGCCAATTTTGAGGAAACAAGACTAGATGAGATAGCATTCTTCATAGGCGTACCTTGAGTGTACAAGCAGATGGATGAGTTCCATGCCATGCTGAAGATGGGTGCAAATTTATAAAGATATGCAGTCTGCTCTTTGTGTGCTATAAAGTCTGTCTAAATTACAATATCCTCTCAAGGAGAGAATCTGCTGTTCTGGCTGCCCATGTATTGTTGAATTTGGACTATCTCCATTTGCAAATGTTGACTTTTCATCTGCTCCCAGAGAATGAAATCTGTATGAGAGATGCATTTAATCTTTATGCATTTGTTAACAAACACTTTATTTTTTTTTTCCCAAATCCTGTTTGCATTTCTTTTCTCCTGCTCTTCCTGCAAGGTGACTGTCTGCATCCACAATGTGATGCTTCAGCTAAGAATACAAATTACAGTCTTTTGTGGGATTTTGTTTGTTTGTTTACTTCTTTGTTTGTTTGAATGACAGAATGCATTGTCAGAATAACAATACCAGATATTTTTTGTATCTTCTGTATTTCTAAAGTATACACTACAATTGGCTATATTTGTCACTAAAAGTTTATACAATATACAGTTTTGTGTTAGTGGTTGCTGATACACATAGATTTTTGAAACCAGAAAGAACCACTAGATTATCCAGTGAACCTACTTTTTTATCCACAAAGTTTCCCTAAGTTAAATTAAACCATAAAAATAAGGAGTGACATAAAGATCTGAACACAGCAATACAAAATCCATGATAACAAAACTGGATTTTTATAAGCAGTGAAAAACACTGGATCATTAAAGTTTGAGCTGTTCAGTGGGGGCTCAATACTGCTCCAGACCATGGTGCTTTTTAGCAACCTCCTGTGGCAGCTTCCTCCACCTTTGTTGCAAGGACCATGCACTTTGAATTTCAGTGTTGCAATTTTTCTGCAGAATGGTCACAAGCTTAACATATGTCCATTTGTCTATCTATTCAGAAGCAATAGACAGCACTAAGTAAACTTGACCCCTAGAATCTCACAAGCTCAGCAGACATTTGAGTTTTATTCCGTAGAAATTAGGAGATGGGCTGCTTGCCATCCTCTATGGACAACTGAAGACAAGAATTTGGTTAAATCTCTGTTACTTCAAGCAACAAAAAGAAAGTACAACTAGGACTTGATAATGTATTTCTTACTCTAAGATGTCACTAAGAGTTAAGTTCCAAATAACTTCAGTATTAAATAATTTCTGTTATAAAAACATCAGAACTAAACCAGAAATGTAATAATATAGAGCAATACTAATTTCAAGTGTGTGTTAAGATGGCAGAGGTAGAGGTGTTCACGTGGCCTGCCTATAGACTGACCTTCCTTTTTAAAGCAAACAATTTTGGAAGATTTCATGGGATTATTGGCAACTGTAAGCTGTTGTAACCCAATTAAACTCTTCTGAAATTCCATATATGCTTTCTCTAAGTGTATTTGCTTAGGTATAGCAAGAGGCAAAATTAGTCTTGTGGCAACTACTTTGCATCTAGCTTGACAGTTGATAAAGCAGCCTATTTGTTCCCATATGCAGATACAGGCCACAAAATTCCTTTCAAGATATGTGTAGGTAAGCAGGTGTAGGAAATCAAAAACTTTATTCTCAAAAGTGTTATAAAATTAATTCCACTTCTTAGAAGGTGTATTGCCTTGGAAAATGTAAGGAACTAAAATTTTATTTAGGCTGCCTCAAAGGGTGGGCTCTATAGAACATGTCTATTTCCTGACCATGCACTCATGGATATGCATAGAGGTTTTTATATGTGCATGTTAATGCAGAGAAAGTAGTTAAAAATAGATGCAGACAGGTTAGTCAGATAAAAATAACTTATTAATATCAGAGCCTTTACTTATGGAGGTGTTCTTTGTAAATCGTAATAGTATTCAATTACAAGGAATAATAACAGAAAAAAAAAAAAGAAAGAATGAAAATGCAACAAACTAACATCATAGCTTCTACAGTGGACCAGCTAAAAGTGAAAGGAACTTGGAACAAGAAATACAAAATATTTTCTTAACTTTCCCTTTGCATTCTTTACTCTGAAAAGATATAGACATGTCAGTCATCAGAAGATTGTGTAGAAACAGAATTTTCAGTACTTGAATAATGATGCCTTCAAAATTTATCTGTCCATATAATCAAAGAAGTCATACATAGTTTTTGAAATTATAGTTTTGAGCTTGGACACCTATATTTCTGTGGAACCCATCTGGATCACTTAAGTACTT
This sequence comes from Sakesphorus luctuosus, assembly GCA_013396695.1. Lineage (NCBI taxonomy): Eukaryota > Metazoa > Chordata > Aves > Passeriformes > Thamnophilidae > Sakesphorus > Sakesphorus luctuosus. The sequence continues at coordinate 25,985 of VWZD01010159.1, forward strand.
CACAGAATGTGTAGAAAATCTTATTCTGCCAGGTTTCCTATCTTTTCAGAAAATACTTTTGTTCCTGCTTTTCTGTATTCTTGGCAGTCCCCCACACCCTTACCTCCCCTGCTTCCTGTCCTTCCTGTTACTGTGCTAATTTAGGGTTCTGACAGCTTATCTCTGCTAAGTATCACAGATGTAAGCTAACCTTACAGTGTTATTTATTTCAGCTGTGATGAAAGGAAAGTTTGGGCCAAGACAGGGAACAGAAAATAGCAGGGGTTTCTTGATCTGTACCTGAGTACAGAGGATGGAGCTCCAGGAAAGAGAGAGGGAAGCAGCAGGTTACAAGGTGGTAATGTTAAGTCTACCCAAACTGGCAGCCACAAGGATAGGAATAAGGTGATTTAAGGAAACAATGTGAATTTATCAGCACTGTGCCAAGTGGAATGATCATAGAATAAGTCACTAAAAATATATTTCTAGTAGTGACTGAATCTTGCTGTTAATTAATAACAGCAACAAAACACGTCTTGCATGTATGTGGCTTTGTAGTCTTGATATTTTTTTAAACAAACTAGAAATAAAGAATAGTTTTTCTTATTTGTTTAGCTGATATTTAAGAACAAAAAAGGTCAAAGGAATCTTTTTCATTATGAACTCTTTTCCAGTTTTTATATTTAATATATAGAGTAGTTGGAAAACCTTTATGAAATGGAATAATGGCATTTCAGTTCCAATATATGTGTTGAAGTCTTGGAAAAGGTCATTTAGTAAAATAGCCCATGAAAGCCTAAAAAAACTTTCTGTATTTGAGGTTAAATAGAGCTGAAAATGTTGTTGATGTTGTTTTCTTTTCTTTTTTTTTAAGATAGAATATAAAAGTTAGATAAATATGATTGTCTCAAACAGAACTGTGGCCATGTTCAAATGCACTATACTTAATGTTAGTGCCCTCAAGAAAAGAGTACCTATTAATTTTTCTTTCTGAGACCAAAAATATCTCACTGAGTAGAACTTATCTTGTGGCCTTGAATCTTTCAGAATTGAAGATTTAATTTTCTGACTTAAAGCAAGAGAGTTTTAAAGAAGCAGGTTGAAAAGCAGCTGGTCATCACACCAGAAGCTAGTTGCTAATTGCAGCAGTAAGTTAATCAATGAAATAGCTGTTTAGCTTCTGGGTATAATAAAAAGAGATAAAAGACCACACAGAAATTCCAGCATTAGGGTATGACTGGCTCTTGAATGGCATACATTATTTTCCTTCTTACACCTGTCTGCTTTTGAGTAGGCAAGTCATGCATCTGCTTGACAGCTATTAACAGAATAAAATAACAAGCATTTTTGGGTAAGATCTGATATAAATATTTACAAAGACAATTTAAAAGGGTGTTTCTTATGCACTTTTGTGTTTGCTTTCAAAACATTTAACTCCAGAGACAGATGGCTTGTACAGTTTTATCAGCACTTGTGTCATTATATATTTAAGCAGCCAAGACTGATAACCAGCCTCACAGATTACGGATTGTTCTCAGAACAAATACTTTGAAAAAAAAAATCCACCACATATCAATAAAGTACTTCAGTATGGAAAAGCTTGATACAGAAATTTAAGTGGCATTTTTGCAAAGAGAAAGGAAACAAATTAATGCAATCATAAAATTAAAGCAGCAGGAACAGATTTTTAAGTCGTGTCATTGTCTATGGTAATGAAACAACTTTAGAAAATTGGGGAAAAACTATTGTTCAGTAGTGGTAGAGGAGAAAGATGATTACCATTAAAGCAAAATTATGCTTTCTCAAGACATAGCAGCCAACTCCTCAGTTAAAGCAATCCCCACATGATCTTTCTCCTATCATATTGCTCATGATCATTTTACTTTCTACTTAATATCAACATGAATAATAAAGATTCTTAGAAAAGAATAAACTTTCTATGACTGAGAACATAATAAAAGAGAAGCTGAAAAAAGCCTAATAGTTGAAAGACTGTATTTTTTTTCCTTCTTTTTCTTTGTAGGCGAGATCACCTTTTTTGTTTTTTTCCTGTGTCTCACAGCAGGACATCTGTAGAATCATTGACATTATTAACAATAACATTAAACAAAAAAATTATGCTTATTTCTAAGAGTCTTAACTGCAGATATCTCTGACAGGCAACACTCACATTATGAAGTTGTCTTTTTCCTGAATCAGTAAGTATAATCATTCCTTGTAGTAGCTCAACAGTAAAATATATTATTCTAACAATCTACATTTACAAGAAAAATAATGGATTTCATTTTCTTTTGTGATGGCTCAAACCAAAAGTGAATAAAATAATAATTGTTGTTAATTATATATTAGATGAAGTTTTGTTAAGCATTTTTGTAAACTTAAACCTTACAATATTTTAGTAAGGTAAATAAACATTCCCTGTATTTTAAAGATTAGACAACATGAGACAGAGTAATGGAAAATGTTCATGCTCATTTGAGTAAGGTCTGAATCTTTCTCAATTCAGGGCATGCATTTTATTCATAGATTTATACATACAGGCATATGTAGAGGTGTGTGCAGGGTTATAACACAACTCACAGATACTTGAACAGGTATACAGCTAAAAGAAGTGTCTTGCACTGGGAGAACGAGTGTCCCCTGGGTTTCCCAGTCCTCTCCTAAAAGGAGAGGGTCTCACTCTTTGTACAACTGTCACTTGGTGTGACTGACATCCATACAAAAATTGTAATTTGCCTGCTATAGAGCAGTGGTTTTTTTTTTTCAAACCGAAAAAACCCAAGGAGCAGTTCCTGAACAGGTGAGCATCTCAGCATTGTTACCGCATTCCTGTCTGCTGGTCTCAGTAGTAACAGCTATCTAAATATTCTAGCGCTCTCTGGAAAGTCTTTCAGCTGAAAGATGGCTAAAGCAAAGGATGTTTAAAATTCAGTCTGAGTTTAACAGCATTAACTGCCTAGCACTGTTACTGAAGAAAGCAAAACACATGAAGCAAATCTTCCAAGGAGTTTGACATGTAGATTATAGGGCCACATGCATATTTATTCCTAAGTAAAACCAGCTTATTGCTCATTTAAATTTTAAATGGAAATGATAGTCTTATCTCTTGAAATTTATTTAACTAAACAGAAAAAGTAACTTATCCGCTTAAGAACTATCATACTGGAGGCTATCCTGTTAACCTTCTATTCCACTGCAGGTTGGAAGCACAGAGTGCATGCACTGTATTTCTTGAAATGTGTCATTCTGTGGTGAAAGGTTTTCTTTGTATTTTGAAAGTTCTCATCCTTGCCAAACCTTTCCTCTTTGGTCAGCAAAATAGTAGTGAACTGTGAGAGTAGACAGGTTGAAAACAGTTCTGCCACTTCTCACTTTTTTCTTCTGAAATGAGAAAAAAATAATTAAACTTCTATTGCCAGCCAGAAAAAAAAAAAAATCAGCTTTTAACCTATAGATAAACCTTTGCAAATGTTGACATTATACTATGAGTACTTTCTTTACTTACTATTATTTTGGTTTGGATTTTTTCTCACTAAGTACCTGGCTCAGTTTAGTCAGAACTTCACATTAGAAGATTCAAAGAAGAATTTATAGGAAAAAAAGAAAATATTTTCCAGGTCTCATTTTAGAATGGTGGTTCACGGTTCTCACTGAAATCTTCACTAGGGTCCTACTTACAATTGCTTTTTTTCTAATGGTTCTGGTTTAATGATTTCATTTTGTAATTCTCTCAATGGAAAGTAACATTGATTAGTTTTCAGCAATAGGAAACTTTCTTTTATGAGGAATGCGATAGCAAATTTTATTATACCTTATTTTTTCTGTCACATCTCCAGATATTCAAAAAGAGGAGCTGCTCAGATAGAAGACTGGACAATTACATTGTAACATGTAGACATATACCAAATGGTATTTTTTGTACTTGTGCTTAAAAGCAATGGGCAATGAATAGGAGTTTCCATAAAATTAATTGAGTTAATGTCAGTGTTCAGAAAAAGATCTGTTACTAAGGGTAATTTATTGTATATGCATGGAGTACAAGACAATAAAGTATTCTTTCTCATTTAACATGGAGATCTTTGTTAGAGTGTTTCACTCATCATTTTGAGTCTCAAGTATATTAAGATACACTTTTTTTTTAAACACCACTGACATTTTTCTTCTGATTAGTAACTTTGCTATTCATGACTCCTTGCTAATGTTCTTTCTCAAAAATCAATCTATAATTTCCTTTCTGTCACTGGGCTGTTTAATCAAGGAAATATGTCTCCTTAGCCCTTCAAATGTCTGCAGTACTAGCCAGTTGATTTACTCTGAAGTTAAGAAAAGGCATCTCAAAATTCTTGGTCAAAATTACAACAGTTAGCAAAGAATCATGGTAAAGAATATCTCAGATATTGAGAAATATCTAACCAAGACACACAAAGTGATTTCTCTGCCTTTTTCCTGGCTTCCTCTTCCTCATACATTCAGCCTGATCAGATGAGCAAATTAAGCCATTTGAAAATGCAGTAAGGCTGAGAGGAATTTAGGGTTGCTGAAGGCACGGGTGACCTGTCTGCTTGATTGCAAGAGGCCTGCAACTGGCCAGCTGTGTTCTCAGTAGTGTGTAAAAAATGATGTGGATATTTAATATGCATAGTACTTCAGCAAACTTCATTTATGTCTCCTGTAGTCTTATATTACTATCTTACAAAGAATTATAAGAACAATTCTTTTACAGTAATGACTTACCTCTTACTTTTTGAGACTGTGCATCAGAGTGTGCATCCACAAGGTAGAAATGTAGAACTATGCACCAACTCATGTTTGTAAAACAGTGGACCTTAGAAAAATACTTTAAACAGAGCATTCCTTTTGGACAAACCCATTTTTTGGACAGAATAGATGTTTTTCAGTTTTCAGTAGGCTTTTAGTTCATCAAGGTTCTGCAGCAGTAAAGTGAGTTGAAAGCAGAAGAGAATAGATCCAAATGATAGGCCTTTATAAACAGCATTAATTCTCACAACCTGAAAGGGTATGTTTACTTCCTCTGACATTTTCACTTACCTAGCTCTATTTTCTTAGAGTGACTGAAAAAAGGAGTTTAGTTTATTCATAGTAGGATCCAAGATCAATAACTTAGAGATAATTGAACTGTATTTCCACTTCTGGAAACTAAGTAGGTAGCATATCCAGGGAGTATATGCCCTACAAAGCAACTACTCTCTAACAGAATGAAAACGTACGTGGCATTTACCAGCACAATATTTTGTTGCAGAAGATTTGTTAGTTTTCTCATGTCTATATATAAGTTTAATGCCAAATTTCACAATCTAATATTATATATATTTTTTCTCCCCTTTCTCCCTCTTTCTTCTTTCTCTTTGTTTTTCTTCTACAGATGGGCCTCTTGGACCACGAGGATTAGCTGAAGCTACAGAGATGTGTACTCAAGAATGCCTGGTTTTGGGTCACTCAGACAACTGTTGGATGCCACCTAGCTTGGGCCCATACCAACAGCCGAAGTCTCCTCTCTCCACCTTTGCACCTCAGAAAGAATGGGCTAAAAAGGACAAACTAGTTAATGGACACACATTGACCAGGACCTGGAAAGAAGATAGCAACAGAAACCAGTTCAATGATAGAAAGCAGTATGGTTCCAGTGAGGGCCATTTCAACACTGGCAACCACATGACTGACATTCCTCTGGCCAACTTGAAGTCTTATAAACAGGCTTCGGGAGCTGTGGAGAGTCCAAAGGAGCATCAGCTATAAGAAACAGTTACTTTGGACCAATGACTTTAGCCTGCTTAGACTTGCTAATACTATGTGTGTGTCAGAGCTTTATGTACTGAGTAGACCTCTAGAACTATGCTTCACCTAGGAGAGATATGCATATCTTTATATTAGCACCGTGGAAGGTATGATGTCCTGAAAAATGAGAGAGTGTTTCTACTAGTTGTGTGTTTTGTTAAATAGACATGATTAAATTCTGCAGAGATCTCTCCAGTTTGCAAATATCCTTTTTTGTTTCTTTGGTTTTTGACCCTGGACTGCTGCTATGAACAATAGAAGATGCATTTGGAGAGTGAGAGAGTGTGAAAGTTCTGTGGATTGCAAAGATCGAAAAGCATATCCCGTTAGAACATTGTGCTTTTGTTGTCATTGATCTATGCTGGGACCGTTATACTTGAGATCATATTGCAAACAATTGAAGCTGTATACATTAAACCTATTGTGCTATTAATGATGTTAGTGGACACTTATAAGTCAATCAACATTCAAATACTTGTAAATAGAAATAATTATTACTTACAATTTTTGTGACCTATAATGTTCACTTGAAAAGATACTGTAGCATATTTCTGTGTTTCACAGTTGCTTTTTAATTTCTTTCATTGGCTTCCTATTTTGCTTTTATTTCAGTGCTGGTGTTTCTGTGTTAGTAGTCTGTCTGACACACAATGTTCCAAGGAACTCAAACCACTTGTGTTAAAAGTGAAAAAAGGAGTGATGGACTGGGAAGAAATGCTGGTTGTAGAAAGGGGAAAAAAATGGGCTTTTTTTCTTTCTATGTAGTAGTAACTGATGCAATTTCTTTTCTAATTTCTTTTGTTTATTATTTTCATTTTATTTAATATTAAAAAATAATAAAAAAAGACTTCTGTAAGGGCTTCAAAACTTTGCAGCTTTTGTTCAATTTCCATTATGTTTCACAAAACAAGGAAATTGCAAAACAAAAGAATATTTAAATGTGTTGGTGGGTGGAGGGGAAAAGCTATTCATTTAAGATCCTTGAATAAATTAGCTGTAGTCTGTCATTTAATGAGTGATAGCTGATGTTGATTCCAGCTGAAATATATGAGGGAAATTCTACAGGAGCAAAATACAATAATAATATTTTTCCAATTGGGCAGGTGTGTGTCTATACCTAAGACAGTTTGTATTGCTGAAATGGCAGCATTTGTCTTGATCTTCATCTGTTTTAATGTTGTAGTAACACAAGTGTTTTTAGACCATAGCCACAGAATATTTAATGTGTTGTGCCTTCATGATGTAACAGAGCATTCTCCTGGTAGGCTAGTTGGGGGAACTAAAGGGTTAAATCTCTAATTATTGCTGTTTAGCTGTTTGTTATCATAGTTGGTCAATGCCTGGCAGGTACCAGTATCATGTCACCTCAGCCAAACCAGCAGAGTGACTCCTAATGTTAGTGAGATCTAAGTTGCACGCAAAGCAAATCAAAATCCAAACATTTCTAGATGGTTTTTGTTGAGGCATGAAAGATGACTTATACAAATAAATAGCATGAAAAAAAAAGTCCTTACAGGAAAAAAAGCAAAAGTTTCTTATGCCGCAGTGAAACATCAGTTGAAGTAACAAATTTAGCTAATCTGAAGGTGAATTTATTGTTACCAAAAACCACAAGCTTTTTTTTTTTCTTCCTTTATGTTTGTATATAGTAGTTCACTTTTTTTTTTACTTCCACAGTATAAAAGGCTTAAAAATGGGCTAGGAGTGCATTGCTTATTGCAGTACTTATGTCAGTTTGTGAGGGGTGTTTGATGACTTTGACAGAATAAATATCTAACCAGTTATCCTTGTTACTACTTTGCCAGTTCAACGTTATTTAGTTATTCAGCTTTTGCAATAAATGTTCTGAATTCCTGATTGTGTTGTGTTAGTTCTTGGGCAGATGCCTTAGGGACTTTATTCCTGTTAATTTCTCTCTTTTTCTGTTATTGTTGGTTTGTTTCTTTGCTTCATTCTGAATTTCCAGTTATTTTTCTAAGCATATCATGGTCCATTTGGTTCATATAGATATGTATAAGACTGGAATATGCAGCAAATCATAAATCCTAAGGGCCATATTCTTTCATTATTATGCAAGTAGGAACTTATTCAAAATGAGTTATTTGAATTGGATAAAGTGTTAATTAGCACAAAAGTGGCAGAATCTAGCCCAGATTTGCTCAACATATGTAGGCACATGTAAAAGGCATCCTTGCATGAGTTTTTGTGCAAGCACAGGGGCAGCATGTAGGAAAGTCAGCACTTACCACACTTTGGTGTTTCTTTTGAGAGTAGAATAAATTCATAACAAAATATGGTAAATTCTAAAATAAGGAAAATTTGTTTGGTTTTATAATCATGTTTGTTGCAGTACAGAAAAAAAAAAACAAGAGAAAAGAAGGAAAAAAGAGCTGAACAACCTTGAAAAGTATGTATCAATAAAAGTAACCTATTTTTGAACATGCTGAGTTTTAAAGCAGAGAGGCACTGAGTTCTATATTAAAATGAGAAATACACTAATTATTTTAAAACCCAAATAGCACCAACTAGTTTAAATTATGAGTGTCTTTTAAAACAGATCATATTTGTAAACATTTCTATCACAGATTGAAAGTAAAAGATGTGACTGTTGTTACAGAAAGTGAGCTATATTCTATTCCAACCTTCCATACTTTGTGCTATTATCAACCTGTGCAAGAGGAGCTAAAACAAATAAGGCTTAAATTGTAAGCACCTTAAAATAGTTATTAAAAAAAAAAAAAAGAAAACGAAAGCTAGGAGAAAAGGAAAGAAGGGAGAAAGGCAGGCAGGCAGGCAGGCAAACAAACAAACAAACAAACAAACATCTGCGGCACTGAGAACTGTATCTTGAGTTCTTTTAATCTGAATTAATATTTTTCCAGATGCTGCCACAGAATCTAGATTTGGCCCTAAACATGTATTTAGTAAGTACTCTTTCATTCATGACCGTTTGGTTTGCTCAACCAGTAGTACTAGCACTGCTGTCTAAAACTCGTACTAAAGATAGAGAAGACAGGACCACTTAAAAAAAAAAAAACAACAACAAAAAAACAACAACAAAAAAACAACAACAAAAAAAAACAACTAGAAAGTTCAAGCTTGAACTCTGAAACCATTTCTAGAGGTTTAAGCAGTGATGTGCTAGAACAGATTGCCTAGAGATGATTTTGGAATTTTAAAGAAATAAAGGGAGAATAACTAACAAGAATAGCTGCTCTTTGTCAGAGGGAGCAGATGTACTAGATGCCTTCTTGAGATTCTTTACAGACAATGTGACTTGAAGAGAAAGTATGACGGTGAGATGATTGAGCCCCACAGCATGATGAAGTAATATGAAAGACAGATTTTGTATTGTATTTTCTGAGTAACATGTAAAAAATTTCTTACTCAATGTCACTCATTGGACTTCACCTGGAACTCTATGGAAAGCTGACAAATATATGGAGCAGAATTAGGAGTATGCAGAAATATACATAAATTTTAACAAATAGATATGAGGAAAATTATATTCATGTTCCTTGCTTAATATGATTCTTAACTTTTAGCAAGTTATTATTAGGAATCATGATCCAAAGGAATCTTACGACTTTAGCATGGAGTAGATTCAGGGAGAAATTGAGTAAGCTTTGGATACATATATTGCATAAATGCAGGAGATGTATATCTATATGACAGTAAGGAGCAGGATTGATAAATACTGATGGAGCTGATTTCAGAAGACCAAGAAATAACAAAAAGAAGATTATAACATTGATAGTAAGTTTAATCTTGGGATGTTTTGGAAAAGGGAGGCACTAGTTGCTTTAATGAAAGACAGTGAGAATCATAGAACATGGCGATGGGCAATGTCAGGGGATCCTCAGGCCTCAGAACTCCTGACATGCCAGAAGGCACAGGGATAGTGTCTATTAGCCTTAGGCAGTAGCACCTGATACCTCAAAATATGTTACAAAAGTATTCCTACTGACATGAGAGCACAGGAGTGGTGTCATATCCAGTTCAGACAGAAGTGCAAATTTTGATTTCCCATGACTGCAAACTATTTACCTTGATTCAGATGATAAACTTGCTTATGGCATGTATCCTTCCAATAGGATGAGAAAATATGCAGTGAGTGTTCTCAACAGAACATGTGCTCACATGAGCCAATTCAGATTGTGAAAGCAACTGAGTACTCACAGCTCAATTCTTTCCTATTTAATATACTTCTTCTGTGGAACTGTGTTCCAAAGTCTCAACTTTAATTAATTTGTACACTTGCAGTCATTGCTGCTGTGATGAAAAACTAAAAATGGGAACCAATTCTAGAGCACAGAAAGGCATCTTAATACATGGAAAACATGATACAACATCACCCAGAGGTGTGATTCAGCTCACTATATCATGGACAGTTGAGCTCTAACTCAATTAGCATTAGTTTTATTAACTTTCACTGCTCACTACCTTAGTGGACACATCCATCAAATATAATTAGCTCATAATCTAAAACCCCCTCTGACTTTTCCTCTTTTTTTTTTTTCAAGACTCTCAGTGATAGTTGCTTCCTTGTAAATTATGAGATACCCTTTTTTCAGAAATTATTTTGAGTAATTTTTTTTTACAGTTTGAGTTCTCTGAAATACAATTCTTTATTTAACGTAGCTGCTTTTATTGTAAAATGCTCTTCTTTTGAGACATCATTCTATACTTTGTTTTCAACCAGTTGAGTTGAAAGTAAGATCATAACATAGAGGACCAGATTCTGATCCTTCAGGCTTTATTGAACCTCTAACAAAGTAAAATATCAGGACTTGTCTAATAATTAGTAACAGAAATAGGAAGTCCTTTATTATGCGGTGAACTACCAAGTGCTTGAGAATAAGCAGATTTGCAATTTTCAGATTTTTCTTATAAACTGAAATACATGCCAACAAATGAAATATCAGAAGTGGTTATTTTTATTTTGTTTGTTTGTTTATTTGTTTTAATATATACAGGCACATCACTTTACTGGGCAGTAGTACAACTTATGTGCTGACATGTGTCCTCATCCTGCCACATAATCTGCAGCTCTTTTGAGATACTGAGTGCACTTAACTTCTTTAAAACACAGCAGTAAGCATCTTCTTGTAGGAGCAGCTCAAAATTTCGCATAATTGGGTCTGCAATGAGAAGAATATCACAGACATATGTCATATTCTAAGTTTTGAAGTAAGAATGCTTTCTCTAACTATAGCATCTCATGGCTCTAATTACAGCTTTAAACTTATACTGCTACCCTGATTGTACAATAGCAAACATAAGGGTGCCTTTAGCTGTCAGAAGGGATCTCAGATTC
>VWZD01010159.1:37112-49180 GCA_013396695.1 Sakesphorus luctuosus
TCATTGTATATTATTAAAAAGAAAGGACTTAAAAAAAGTAGTATCCCTCATTTTTAAAAATAAGGGTGGTTTTGGTTTTGGTTTTGGTTTTGGTTTTGGCTTTGTTTTGTTTTGTTTTGTTTTATTTTTTACCACAGCCATTCTAAATCCACCTGTTGTGCCTAGGTATTGCAACACATTCTAATATTGCATGGCATGTAAATAGATACCTTAATTACTCATAATGATATGATTATATACACATATATATATTATATATATATATATACACATAAATATTATCAGTCACATAATTACTCAGTATTATTTAATGGAATTTGGGACTATGGATTTTGTTGTTTGATGTACTTTAAACTGTATGAAGCAGCATATTATTAAGACTATCCTCACCAATGCTTCTTGATTATTTATTCATTAAATAAAGTGCTTTCTTTTGCTTGTTATAATCCTATTTGTACAACCATGTGATAATGTTAAAATGGGTAAGTACTGTACGGGAATTATAACTGGGTTTTTTCTTGTCTAAATATATACCTATAACAATATTAATTAGTGATCTGAGTTTTAAGAATGTGTCTCTATGTGTTTACTATCTCTTTACACATAACCCAAATTTAAAGCAAAGCTAAGGAGGCATTTCTTCATACAACTCTGAATGCCCTAATAGCTTTTAAATGACCTTTTGCGTTAATCCACAAGTCAGATTAGGATGAGATCTGTACTTTAAATCAGCCACAGAAGGAATGCATAATACACCACTTAAGTTTTGCTTGCTGTAGCTATCATACTTAAACATACATTCTTAATTTCTCAGGTAAAGATATATTAAACCTTGGATCAGATGGGGAGAAACTCTGCACTCCAAGGATAATATTTAGAATAGCTGATTTAACAGATGAGTTAGAAATCTGGTACACTAAACAGATTTTTTTTTTTCATGTTTCATAGTCAGTTTCCATCTTGGTATTGTAGAAAGGATAAGCTAGAATGTGTACCTCTTTGAGGACCTCAAACTTTTATTGTTGACAAAGCTGGGAATTGTTTTTTGTAAACCCTAGATATATCAAAGCCAAAGAGAATTTTATTGAGTATTTTAAAAAGCCAGTAGCCATTATTTTACCAGCACTTAAATCTGTCTTTCTTCAAAGGGAACTCCTCTTCTGCTGTCATTTCACTCACTGCAATATTCCATAGAATGATTCTTTACTTCCTTTCCCTTCCCTTCCCTTCTTTTTTCTGCCCTGCCCTTTCTTCTACTCTTGTTGCCTTGGATGTTTGCTGGAGAGGTAAAGTGCTCCAATGGCATAAAATGGTAGTCTGACCTTGAGAGTCTTGAGTATTCCTAGTGCTTACTCAAACTTGACCGGGCTTTTAAGTTTTGGTTACATGACCCTGAGGTTGGCGCAATTGGTTAGATTATTGTGCTAATAACATCGAAGTTGTGGATTTGATCCACATATGAGCTTAAGAGTTGGACTCAATGGTCCTTGAAGGTCCTTTCCAACTCAAAATATTCTGTGGTTCTAGGGACTGCCAGATGAGCAGTTTCCACCAGGCACTTCCTAATGTTCCCTCCTACAATTTGCTTTTTCTCACATCACTTGAGAACCCACCTATACTCCTCAAAGATTTCAACAGTAAGGTGAATCTGTTGTGATGCTATATTTATCTGTAACACATCCTTCACAGGGTATAGAAAGGGATTTTTTTTTCTGTTCCTTTTCAGGTAGGGAATTGAAAGTAGAATCTGTGTGTGGTCCTGCAGCTACGTGGACATCTTTGACATCTTGTCATATGGGTACTAATAGAGATGAAGATTGTTGACCCCACTGCTGTCACGATGGAGAACAGGAGAGAGAGCATAGCAGAAAGACAGGAAAGGAGATAGCAGAAAGCCATATGCATTAGGGAAGAAGTAAACTATAACAAGTCATCAAAAGAGTAAGTTTGAATTTGATGAGGGAAATTATTATAAATGGCCTTAAAATATGTTGAAACTCTTATCTCTGTAACACCATAAAAACAACTCTTTTCACTACATGGGTTTGTGCACACAGCATATTTAACTCCATTTTCTAGTGAAAAAGGGGTATCCAGAATTCTGGCAAGGCTGTACCATTCTGCCATTCTTCTCTGAATTTCTTCCAATTGGTATTTGGGCCTTTTATTTTTTTTTTAATTTTATTTTTGAGACATTGCTCTTTTGCCTGTATATTCTCTATATGAGAGACCACAAAAAATGCCATGTAATTTCAGTAACCAAGCACTGAGTTAGACAACTGAATTTTTAATATCAAATGCTTATAAAATCATTAGCTATGGATAAATAGTCTGTAGACTCAAATGATTAAGAATTATCTGCTAGAAGTGAGCAAAGAGAAAAAAATAAAAAGAAGGGGAAAAAAAGACAGTACACAAAGAATTACACTCCTCATAAACAATTCAGACTCTTCTTGCCCCTACAAAAGGTCACAGCTGGTAAAAAATACATGTGTAATATCATGAAGCAATTTGTTTTCTTTTCATGTGCAAAATTTTGCAGAAAGGTCTTGGTTATTAATATCTGTGATATTGAAATTAATTTGATGTGATATTAAAAAAATCCAGTCACATAAAATTAATACGGAAATTATGTACTTTTCTCTTATTGCAAATAACTTTTTAATCATTATGTAACAGGCACTATATCCTTCTTTGCACTGGGTAAAGCAATTGTTTAAAAAGAGTTTTCTTCAAGTTTATATATATTACTGTATTTTTTAATACAAGTTTATAGTTTGCTTCCTTTTGGGAAGAGAAAGTTTGAATTCTGTTTACAGTGTTTGTGCCTTTTTTTTTAGATTTTTTTCCTGGAGTAATATTTACCACAGGGAATGGCATAGTTCCGTGCTTTTACTTCAGGATCTTGTACTCCTAGGACACTCAAACTATCTTCAATAGGCAGTTCTTCTACATTATTGATAGAGATTGTGCATAATTACTGTCTACCATGGTGTTCAGCCCCCAAGAGAAAAAAATAAAAATGAAACAAGGCAGTCACATAAAGATAATTGCTTTATTCACAAAAAAAAAAAAAAAAGAAAAANAAAATTGAAAACGGTCTGTTCATTCAGTCGGAACTACCTACTGGCTGAGTCAGAAACACAGTTTCCTTCATCTTTTAGGAACAACACCAAATGAAACTATGAACATTTATGCCTTACGGTGGGTCTAAACCTTATTCTGAAAATAATTTGAAACATGAGGAGACTCCGGATATATGGATTTGAGGGGAATAAAATCTTAGGTAAGTCTCTGGCTTCTTAGTTTTAGGCACATAGAGGAGCAACCTTTTCAAATAATCTCAAATTCCTTAACATATAAACAACAATGTTTGAAGATCTTCAGAAAGAATCCTTTATTCCCAAATTTAGCTACATTAGATCTTTTTGGAGAATCAGAGTGAAGAACCTGTTCCAAACTTTGCAGCTGACAGCTGCAAAGTCTCTGGATACTCTACTATGTCAAATTACCCATTACTAATATTGAAAACCTGAAAACCTATAAGCAGAACAAGAGTGAGAGATTGGAGCTAATCTGATTAAAGCACTCTGGTTCAAAGAGAAAGCAAACAAAGTTTGTGGAAGGATGAGGGATACATATATTCAAGATTTTTAGATTTCTTTTTTGGTTGTAGAACATGTAGCTGCAGGGAAGTATATTGCTAATATTGCATTTTCTGTGGATGTCCTTCTATGTATGGTTCAATTACCATGCTAAAAGCTAAACTCAATAAACTTACAAGCAATAATTCTACACAAATATGCATTCAGTTAATATGTGGTTCTTGTGTGGAAAGTGCTAAGAAATTGAGTTTCTCTGCATTTCTAGAATATCAAATGCATGATTACTATTTATAATAAGCTTGCAGTCAGAGACTCTGTAATTCCTTAGTCCTGAACAATTGCATAATTACTGATTCAACTACATTAGCATTGGGAGTAGACATGGATGATTTCAAAAGGGATACTACTGATTTAATGAGGTCTCAGTATGTACATTTCCAAAAGTACAGAAATTGTGTTCAACAGCCAGTCATTGATGCTTTTGGCTGTTTCAACCAATAAATCAACCCACTGCCAAGAAAAGAATGATTAAAAATAAAAACAATCAGAAATGAGAATGAAATTGCATTTTTCATGACATGAAGTTACTAAAACACTATTTCCTGACTAGTTTCCAACAGTCTGTCTGGCTTTACTAGAGATCAGTTGCTGCTGAATCTATTGAATACCTAAAGCTGCCATTTGTGACAGTGGTTTTGTATTTTGAGTGTTTATGGCATCATGATTATGCTGGAATAACAATAGACCATGGGTGCAGAGGGGCTATTCTGAATTCATTGCCCTTGTCTTGCATTTGCCACCTCCCTTTTTTTGGTTTGTGATAGACAGCAACCGATCAGATCCTCAGGTTGTGGAGCTAGTATTTTGCCAAAAGTAAATAGTTGTCAGTTCTGTCTAGGGAGGCATTTGTAAAATTCTGTGATACTTGCCCTTTTTTTCCTTGAAGGTATCTTTATTCTGCAAAGGCCCCTGTATTAAAAACTGCCTTTGATTTCAGTGGGAGACGGATTAGCTCAAGCAGTAGTTTTCATGTCAGCGGTCATTACACCAAATAAGGATGAAAGGATATGTCAATCAGAGACATCGTAAAATCCTTAAACTCATATGCCGCCAAGTAATCCTGCTGTGCAACCGACAATTACTATACATAGAGGGAAAGGGGAACAAAGATCTAAACATAAAAAGATTTAGACTGCCTGAATTTTAGCATAGTACTTGCAGATCTACCACAGAGCACCCAACTGTACATCAGCACTACCTCTTCTCATGGTTTATCTCCATTGGTTTTAATGGGGGTTTTTTAGTGCTTACAGTGTACGATCTGCATGTTTGTAAATTCCTCAAATATCTCCACCCAACAAGCTGCTCATGGACTTAGGCAAATGGTGGCTTCATCAATGTGTTCCTGTGTTAAATTCAATTAGATTCTTATCCTCAAAAATGACACCTGAGCCTGAACTGCAGGTGAATTGGGTTGTCTTTATCTCTTCCTAAGAAGTGGAGAATGGTGAGAGCTAAATCACATTTGCCTTCCAGTCAACAGACATTCTGAACAGCAGGCTGAGCTTTGTGAACTTAGAATGTCCTTAGATTGCTTTTGAGCCCTGGCTAGGACAAGCATAGGCAATATAAAAGGCAAGAACTACCTAAAACTTTCTTTAGCAATCCAAAGAGGTGTTATGCTATATTAATCTCTAAATAGCTCCTATAATAAGATATTTGCTACATGAGCTCCTACTGTAGAGGACTGTAGTGGGGGTGGCAATATGTCAGAGGTGGGAGGACCTCCCATGACTTCTTCTAGCCCATCCTTGAATATCAACACATCTATGCTGATAGCCCAGCTACTATAGAGACAACTGACCCCTTTAGACACCCAGAGAGAGCACTACAATCACTATCAAAAAAGTAAGATGAACATAAGAGTGCAGATGGATGTGTCCTCTCCTAGACAGAGCACTCTATTTTCATGAGATAAGCATATAGTGCCACTGGAGAATGAAAACAAACAAATAAACAAACAAAAAAACAAAAGAAAACAAAAGAAAACCACCAACACCTCCCCCCCCCAACCAAAACCCAAACCCCAAATAGTTAAAGTTTCACCTGAAAGACCTCCTCTGATGTGTATTTCTTTACCACCTTTGTTTTCTTCTGGTGTGTGAAATAAGAGTGTTTTTCTTTTGATATCATCTGGCTGTTTTTCCCCAGTTTTATTCTAGCCAGTGAGAGTATATTATGAATAAATCTAGAAGTGGCATCCTAATTGTAATATAGGTGAGAGGGCTGTGTTGCAGATGTTGGTATTTTCTAAATCTCCGTGTCTAACAGCAGATGCCTTCTGAATAAAATCATACACTTTTGTGTGTGTATGTGCATGTGCCTGTGGGGAGGAAGCAGTTATTACAACTCTTATGAGTACTAGGACATCTATAACTAAAGACCATTACTTTTAATCAGATGAGCCACATCTGTTTTGACCACTATTTTGAAAGAAAAATAAGATGGAGTTTTTAGTTTAATAATTTTTTCTTTTATTTATTCATGGAGTTAATAATTTCCCTCTATGTTTACTAATTTCTGATAATTTTACAATGAGAATTTCCAAGTCAAATGTAAAAAATAAGTAATTAAAAAATAAAATAAATAAATAACATATAGTGAAAAGAACTTATATTCATTCCTGTACTGCATAATTTGAGTTGAATATTTTAAAATGTCCATAGAAAATTTTTATTTTTTATTAGATTGAAGAGTTTTATTGTCAATTCAGAATGCAATTGAGAGTTTACACAAACATATAATTTAGTTCCATGAATTCAGAAGTGCAAAAATCCTGACCTCAAAATTGTTTAAGTTAATTAAGCCTTTTTTGTCATCACTTAGAAATCAAAGCAATTTTATAAGCTAATTCATTAGTTTGACTATTTAAAAACAAAATTTGAATCTACTATTATTAATTAAAGTAAGGCTTTGAAATTAGTACTAAACATTTAACTTCAATTGAAATTAATGCAGACACTTAAAACTGTTTCTCGTTGGCTGAAGTGTGAGCTGGTTTTCACAGAAGAATCCTTTCTCTGTCATTTACCTTTTTTTATGCCACTTTTTTCTGTTATGGATGCAGTACTTCTGCTCCGGTGCACAGGATCATGAGCATCAGAAATGCCTCTGAATTGCCGAGGTCAGATTCACATTGTGGTGCTAGAGGGGAACCAGATCCAGCAATACTAATATCCCTTGCCTTCACTCTGTAGGAAAACAGAGTTGACAGGGGTACTCTTTACTGGCTGAAAAATTGGCTGGATGGCTAGGCCCAGAGAGTGATGTCTGGTCACTAGTGGTGTTGCTCAGGGTTCACTGTTGGCACCAGTTTATTGATCTGGATGAGGGGATTGAGAGCACCCTCAGTAAGTTAGCAGATGGCTGTCAATCTGCTGGAGGGTAGGAAGATTCTTCAGAGGGTTCTGGGCAGGCTATATCGATGGGCCAAGACCAACAATACAAGGTTCAGCAAGACCAAATGCCAGTTCCTACTCTTTGGCCACAACAACCCTAGGCTGCGTTACAGGCTGGAGGAAGAGCAGCAGAATAGGACCTAGGAGTGCTGATCAACAGTAGCTGAACATGAATGAACAGCATGCCTAGGTGCCCAATAAGGCCAATGACATCCTGGTTTGTATCGGAAATAGTGTGGTCAAAAGGACTAGGGAATGACTGCCCCACTGTATTCAGAACCAGTGAGACCGCATGTCAAGTACTGTGTCTAGTTCTGGGTCCCGCAGTTCAGGAAAGACATCAAAGTACTGGAGAGAATCCAGAGAATGGTAACAGACATAGTGGAGGGACTGGAGCACAAGTCCTATGAGGAGAGGCTGGAGAAGCCTGCCTTTATTAGCTGCAAAGAAGCAAGCTGAAGGGAGACCTTCTCTCTCTCTACAACTACCTGAAAGGAGGTTGCAGCCAGATAAGGGTCAACCTCTACTCACAGGCAACTAATGACAGGACAAGAGGACATAGTCTCAAGCTGTAACCAGGGGAGATTCATGTTGTATATAAGGAGGAATTTCTTCAGAGAAAGAGTGACTAAACATTGGAGTGGATTGCCCAGGGAGAGGATGAATCACCATCCCTAGAGGTGTTTAAGAAAAGACTTAGTGCCGTGGTCTAGTTGGCATGGTGGTGCTTAGTAAACAGTTGGACTTGATGATCTCAGAGGTCTTTACCAATCTAATTGATTCTGTGATTCTGTGAAAACCAAA
The DNA here is from genome assembly GCA_013396695.1 of Sakesphorus luctuosus. NCBI lineage: Eukaryota > Metazoa > Chordata > Aves > Passeriformes > Thamnophilidae > Sakesphorus > Sakesphorus luctuosus. The sequence goes on from VWZD01010159.1 coordinate 44,980, forward strand.
CACAGAGACTAGCAGAGGCAATAATGACCTCCTAACTGCAGACCTCTGTCCTTGGCAACAGGTTAGCAAGACCACACATGCATCTGCTAATAAGTTTAGATTCAACTGACTCCCTTCAACCTGGACTGTGATGTACCATCCTACCTGTTTTAGGCAATTTCTATTACTTGAAGTTGTGTTTCAATGTGTCCTTGAAATGTTTAATCTATCTTTCCTGGTTACATGTTACTTTAAGTCCACAGCACACCAGCTGCTGAAGGGGGCCAGTGCCTTCTATCCTAGGTGCATGACCAGCCTAGTGCAGCTGTTCTATAATGATCATGGCTACAATCCCTGGAACCTAACTCTGCTCTGAAACTTTTTTATTGAAATTTTTATCCTACCATCTGATGCACAATATGGTCCACAGATGGTGCAGATGACATTTGTCTAGGAGTCATGTATGTTGTCACTAGTCCATGTCTTCAAACCATTCAGCAAATTGGATAACAGAGCTGCTTTACAGACCTTTAATGTGATCTACCAAATAATGTTTATTTTTAATCTGGTTTCCATTGCTTTGAACCAGAAGCATTCCAGTTCCTTATGTCATATGCCTGTTAAGAGCATATATACTTAGCAGGTATAGTTCATTTCTATTTTTTATGTATTGCTGTAAACTGCTAAGTGCCCCATATGACATCCAGACTTTGATCACAGCAGGCAGCAGGGAGTTAAATGTCTTATGAACCTGAGTATATAGACAAACAAGTAGTTGAATGCTGATATGACATTTGTTAATATATAGCAAATCCTATATGCAACGAAGGTTGTAGAGCTTATCTCTCATGTTCCCATTGTCCAGGAAATAAAGAAAAAAATTTAAAAAATTAAAACAAAACAACAAAACCTCCACAACATCTGATAATTGATCAGATTTTTCCTTCTACTTTGTGGAGAAAACTTACAGCATAACAGGAAGATTTTGTCTTGACAGCTGCTTTCCTTTCATTCCACAGAATTACAGAATGGGTAGTACTATCCTATTAATGGAATTTTTTATGTTGTTTGGGGTTTTTTTAAATTATTTTTAAAGAATGGAAGAGAGTAAAAGAGAGCTCAAATTAGGCTATGCTAATGCATTACTGGTATAGAGGGTACCTTTTTCCTTCAGATCTACTGTAAATTATACAGTACCAGGCTTTTAACTTTCTCATATGGAAAATTTCTTCTGGGTAGCTATGTTATCTTCTTCTGGGCTATATATTTCCCTCTTTTTTTTTTATTTTTTTCCTCCTCTCTTAATAATCTATTAGACTGTGGGTAATCAGAGCTGACTTATGTTGTAGGTGATGATACATCACATGCTGCTTACATTGTACTTTTTCTTTTGCACTATTTTAGCATTCCATTCTCTAAGAAAATATAAAATTCTAAATTACAAACTGAACATGTTTCCAGGGGGCTTCCCAGTGTTCAACCTCAGTGACTACACTCAATTTAGAAGCCAGAAACACAGATGAGTAATTCAACTCATATTATTCCTTGTGATGTGTTTTACCTATAACGTGGCTTATCTTTTATTCAATGAATTTCCTCTACATTTGTCTATATTTATTATCTCACATTAAAGTTCCTGGGTTTTCTTTTCTTCTCAGAGGATGTAGGCATGAATTTCAATGTAATTTATTAAATTGACAAATATATGGGGTCGATTAAGTTTCTACTGTTTTTCATATTTGGTTAGTTGCTTTCAAAGGTGATATGTTGCTTCAAGTTTGTTCCTTGGTTATGACTGTACAATAGTTTTAACTATTGGATCTGCATGTGTCACTCAGATGTAGACATGAGGTCAAAAATGCTCATGCTAATTCTCAGTGGAAGCCTATTCCCAGTCTTTTTTTTTTTTCTTTTTTTTTCACTTTGAGAGAAATGGTTGATTCACTTTGTATTCTCTGCAAAACTTCAAGGGAATTCACAGAGCAAAACAAGAAACAAAAGAAACTAGACACTTCCTAAAAAAATAAAATAAGTCATTAACTGCTTACTCCAGCAGAAACTATGATAACTTTCAGGCTTTTTCTCCTTCTGTGACTACATAAACAAAATTACACTCTATCCCCTGCATTCTACTCTCCATTATATACTGTTATTATACAGTAGTGAGTTTGTTTCTTATAGGTCATGAATGAAAGTGTTTGTAAATAAAATTTCTCTTTCTTTCCCATCCATTCTTCTAGGACCAAAACCAGCAGTGAGTGAAAGGACTTCTTACAATACAAATATTTCAAATTAATTGAAACCCTTCCTCTAAGTATACAGTCTGTTTTTCTCCGTAAGGATTTATTAATTTTAAATGTCTCTATATATACTTATTTCCTTCTAATTTTAAAATATCTTCAGAGGCTGTGCCAGAAATTTACAGCACAAATACAATATGCTACAGGGGAACTGCACTGTTAACTATAGAGTATCACAGGTCATCCACACAGTTTTAACACAGAAATTTCAGATTCTTGGTGTGTGGAAAGAAAAAACTAGAGCTTAATCATTTAATGGTGTGTCTGTGTAGACATAAGCAGAGGTCTAGCTTGTTGGAAAGGGAGCCCATGGCCAATTGCAAGGGAAATGGGGAGCCTGAGTGACTGAACAGGGAACCTCAGCAAGAGTGGGAAAAAAGGAACTCAACACTCTGGATATCTAAGCAGAAGACCACAAGTGCATGAACTGTTCCTGATTGTTCCCCTTTTGAATATGTTTAATGGTTTTAAAGGATATATGTTTTCATTGGAAGGTTTAGTCATTTGTTCCTCTCTTTGTTCCCCTCAGAAAAAGGCACCCACCTTTTCTCCTTTCCTATTGGGCCATTTTTGCTGCATTGCAGTGACAAGTTCCCACCTTTTCCCTCATTAGCATGTTCTGCCCCACTTATCCTATCATGTCCTGCTCATTGCATGTTCCACTCCCTTTACTTCTCCAGCCCCATAAGTTGAGCTCCTGGCCCTCAATAAAGGACACAGTTCATTCACACACTCAGAATTGTGTCCAGGTTTTGGTTTTTCCCTTCGACCGCCACACTAGCTGATCCTGCTTTGGGGTATTATGACTGACACTGTGCATCAAAATTCTCTAAATGCTGTTTTCCAAGTTTCTCTTTTAGAGCAAAGATTAGGTTTTTGGAGTTAAAATACAGCATAGCTGTGCAAAAGTCACAGTCCCTGTAGTGCTACTAACTAAGCCATGTCACAAATTTCTATTACTTTTTTTCTAGTTATCTTGTCAATATTACATAAAACAATATAGATGTTTTATTCCTAGTTTTCAAATAATACAAAATTCAGATACCAAGTTCAATATTTTTTGTTTTATTTTACTTTAGAAACCAAGAAAATTTGCACCCTTGGAAAATGAAACAGTTGTTTCATGAGGAAGGCACATACTGAAGCCTAATCATTCATAGATTTCCATCTGTTTTTCTCTAAGCCTCCTTCCTATATCCCATGTGACAGACCTATAGAACAAATGATAGCACATCTGGAACTAACTTGTGATGATTGACTGTGCAATAGACTTGATGTATCACCCAGATTTACATGAAGTTGAGAGAGGTTCTTTGCTTCAGAGAGGGCAGGAGCACCTCTGCTTTAAATGAGTTGAAATTATGTTTAGTTAGAGTTGATGTTATATAACTCAACAGACATTTTGAATGAAGATGGACTTTTTTTTCCCCAGTCATAACGTTTTGACATCAAGATTTTTAGAGGAGGCAGATACTGTATACATTTAAAGGCTCAGGCAATTCAAATGAGAAAAATTTCAAGTCTCATTGAGTGACTTTGCCAATTTTTTCATTGCTTGGAGATGAGAAAAATCCTGACTCAGTAAGATGATCGATTACTGTCATTGCATAATGTTTCTACAAGTTTAGTGATGTGATTTGTGTGTTATTGGGTAAGATTGCTCCATGTTTATGTTCATTGACGATTTGGGTAATCTTATGCTGTTGGCGTTTTGTTGGGGCTTTTTTAGTGGGGAGGTTTGTTTTTCTTTCCCCTCTCCGTTCACTGAATATATCCCAGCATCTGAGGTTTTCCCTGGGGCTTTTGCAGAGATAGTTGGTTAATCTTCAAATTGCTGGGAGAGCATTTCGAAATGACATAATTGTTGTTTTTTGGGGTTGGATTTTTGGGGTTTTTTTTGTTTGTTGGTGGTTTTGTTTGCT